>CALNHX010010520.1:0-39471 GCA_940337035.1 Agriotes lineatus
GGTAACTTTTCACGACATAGTACAGCTGAAAGGACTACAACGGGTACTAATAGCACTTCCTTTAGAACTAAACAATAAATTAGACTCTCTTCTGTACTACCTGAAGATGTAGACCGAGACTGTTCACGTTACGATCCTGACAAACTGCATTAGTAGGTTATTAGTACATCCAGGACTCTAAAGCAGTAGTGGTAACCCTTCATGACATAATACAGCTGAAATGTACTACAACGGGCACTACCTTTAGAACTAAACGATACATTACGCACTTTTACTTACTACCTGAAGATGTAGACCGAAACTGTTCACGTTACGATCCTGTCAAACTGCATTCGTAGGTAATTATTACATCCAGGACTTAATATCAGCTGTATAAAGCTTGT
This sequence comes from Agriotes lineatus, assembly GCA_940337035.1. Lineage (NCBI taxonomy): Eukaryota > Metazoa > Arthropoda > Insecta > Coleoptera > Elateridae > Agriotes > Agriotes lineatus. Next base: position 384 of record CALNHX010010520.1, read on the forward strand.
TTATTGCCAATGAACGTGTTTCTGTATGTTCTAAGGCAGCAGTGGTAACTCTTCATGACATAATACAGCTGAAATGTACTACAACGGGCAATAATAGCACTTCCTTTAGCACTAAACAATAAATTAGACTCTCTTCTTTGCTACCTGAAGATGTAGACCGAGACTGTTCACGTTACGATCCTGACAAACTGCATTAGTAGGTTATTAGTACATCCAGGACCTAATATCAGCTATATACAGCTTGTTTATTGCCTATGAACGTGTTTCTGTATGTTCTAAAGCAGCAGTGGTAACCCTTCATGACATAGTATAGTTGAAATAAACTAGAACAGGCTCTAATAGCATTTCCTTTAGAACTAAACAATAAATTAGGCTCTCTCCTTTCCTACTTAAAAATGTAGACCGAAACTGTTTACGTTATGATCCTGTCAAACTGCATTCGTAGGTTATTAGTACATCCATGACTTAATATCAGCTATATATAGCTTGTTTATTGCCTATGAACGTGTTTCTGTATGTTCTAAAGCAGCAGTGGTAACCCTTCATGACATAATACAGCTGAACGGGCACTAATAGCACTTCCTTTAGAACTAAACAATAAATTAGGCTCTCTCCTTTACTACCTGAAAATGTAGACCGAAACTGTTTACGTTACGATCCTGACAAACTGCATTAGTAGGTTATTAGTATATCCAGGACTTAATATCACTTGTGTACAGCTTGCTTATTGCCTATGAACGTGTTTCTGTATGCCTTAAAGCAGCAGTGGAAACCCTTCGTGACATAGTACAGTTAAAATGAATTACAACGGGCACTTCCTTTAGAACTAACCGATACATTAGGCTCTCTCCTTTACTACCTGTAAATGTAGATCGAAACTGTTCACAATATGATCCTGCCAAACTGCATTAGTAGGTTATTAGTATATCCAGGACTTAATATCACCTGTGTACAGCTTGCTTATTGCCTATGAACGTGGTTCTGTACGTTCTAAAGCAGCAGCGGTAACTCTTGATGACATAGTACAGCTGAAAGAACTATAACGGGCACTAATAGCACTTCCTTTAGAACTAAACAATAAATTAGGTTCTCTCCTTTACTACCTGAAAATGTAGACCAAAGCTGTTCACGTTATGATCCTGCCAAACTGCATTAGTAGCTAATTAGTATATCCAGGACTTAATATCAGCTGTATAAAGCTTGTTTATTGCCTATGAACGTGTTTCTGTATGTTCTAAAGCAGCAGTGGTAACTCTTCATGACATAATCAGCTGAAATGTACTACAACGGGCACTTCCTTTCTAACGAAACGATACATTAGGCACTTTCCTTTACTACCTGTAAATGTAGACCGAAACTGTTCACCTTATGATCCTGCCAAACTGCATTAGTAGGTTATTAGTATATCCAGGACTTAATATCACCTGTGTACAGCTTGTTTATTGCCTATGAACGTGTTTCTGTATGTTTTAAAGCAGCAGCGGTAACTCTTGATGACATACTACAGCTGAAAGAACTACAACGGGCACTAATAGCACTTCCTTTAAAACTAAACAATAAATTAGGCTTTCTCCTTTGCTACCTGAAAATGTAGACCGAAACTGTTCACGTTATGATCCTGCCAAACGGCATTAGTAGGTTATTAGTATATCCAGTTCTTAATATCAGCTGTATAAAGCTTGTTTATTGCCTATGAACGTATTTCTGTATGTTCTAAAGCAGCAGTGGTAACTCTTTATGACATAATACAGCTGAAATGTACTACAACGGGCACTTCCTTTAGAACTAAACGTTACATTAGGCACTTTCGTTTACTACCTGAAAATGTAGACCGAAACGGTTCACGTTACGATCTTCCCAAACTGCATTAGTCGGTTACTAGTACATCCAGTACTTAATATCAGCTGTATAATGCTTCGTTTTGCTTATGAACGTGTTTTTGTATGTTCTAATGCAGCAGTGGTAACTCTTCATGACATAGTACAGCTGAAATTAACTACAACGGGCAGTTTCTTTAGAACTAAACAATGAATTAGGTTCTCTCCTTTACTACCTGAAAATGTAGACCGAAACTGTTCACGTTACGATGCTGCCAAACTGCTTTAGTAGGTTATTAATGCATCCAGGACTTTAAGCTTTATTTGCACTTCTGGTGTGTTTTATGTGTACAAGTATTGCAAAAAAAATATCTTTATACCTCTCCTAGCAATTTGATGCCGAATTTGCATTAAGATCGCGTTTAATAAGTGAATTTGCGACATAAGCGGGGTTTTCCTTGCATTTTATTATATTTATCCGTATTCATGCACCCATCAGTGACAATATAGACGATTTACTACAACTGGTTGCCGAAATAGAACTCTGGGATTTTTATCAAGTATGTATTTTTCAGATTATGTACTTGCGATTGGCCACATCGAAACATAAAGCTCTATGTGCACTTCTGGTGTGTTTTACGTTTTAATATGAAATTATAATGAAAATCATACATTCATGTTTTCGAAATATCTAAAATAGCCATTCCAACATAAATAGGCTTCTGAAATTAAATCTATACTTTTTTCATTTCAATTGCAACGAGATCCTTATCACAAACCGTTCTGCTATGAAAGTTGGGCTGCGAAATGTAATAATTGGCACCGTATCTACAATCCCACCTAGAGACAAGTTTAATGTTTCTATGCTCTACCAGTCACCACCCTTGATTTGAAAGCTGTTGTTAAGTATCGCCACTCTACTCGGTCCGCCTGTGATGATCCTTCTCCAGATAGTTTTCCTACTTGTTGTAAAAGGGACTTATACCGCTCCAGTTTACCGCTTACAAATATCAAGTGTTTTTTATTACCAAGAGTGAATGTAATTTCACTGCTTTGTAAATTTGATTTGATTAATTTAATGTTATATGTAACCAGATGAATACATTTCTCCACTTTGCCATGGTTGAAGTTGCTACAATTTTTATAATAGTGTTCAACCAATTTCAGTACTGTGTCAATCATCCTTTATCTAATAGACTTGTCTGTCCGTCCGTCCGTCCGTCTGGAACGCTGTTTCAGCAGACAAACCGTAAGAGATAGAGAAAAAAGTTATTAAAGTTATATGTTTGGAATGGTCATGTCAGGTCAGGAACCGAATTTCAGTCACGTGACACTTCCGGTTTTCGAGAAATCACAAAAAAGACCGTTTTTCAAATAGAACGCGTATTAAATAAAAATGTTTCAGCAGCCAAACGGAGCTGCGAAGCTCTGCGCCTTAAAACGTCGATCGGTTAGGCAACCACTTTGACACCTTCCAGGTCTGGGTACAGTTTTTATTTAATACGCGTTCTATTTGAAAAACGGTCTTTTTTGTTTTTTTAAATGAGACATTTGTCTCACTGGATTGCTTGTATATATACATGGTGAATGAGACCACCCGTATCAGTATTTTTTTTAAAGAACTGTGAGTCGTAGAGAGTTGGGATAAAAAAATGTATTATAAAAGTCATACTAAAGAATCGAATGGTGATATTATTATTTCTCGAAAAAGTCAGCATCACGAGTAGTTTTGTCCACAATGTCCAGAACTCCAAAATTTTAAATGGCACCATAAGTCGAAAAACGTATTGTTGAAAAGATCGTTAAAAAAGAAGAAAGTTTTGTAGGAAAAATTATTTTACTACTACCACCCCTTTTAAGTAATATTCGATTGAAGTTATAAAATTTGAAATTCGTTGTTAACAAACAAAATTGAAAAATCGGCTTTTCAAATCTAGTTACCGAATTAAACAATGTTACAAGTGTTCAAAATGAATTTGAAAAAAGCATAATTTCACTAATTTAAGTTAATTCACTTTCTAACGAAATTCACTTTTAACTACGTATAATCTGTCTACAAACAGATATCACTAACCAACAACAAATTATCAATTTAAACAATGGGTGATTTGACAATAGATTAATACAACAAATGGAATTATTGACATTAAAACGTGTGTGTAAAATTGTTTAATTCGGTAACTAGATTTTAAAAGCCGACTTTTCAATTTTGTTTGTTAACAACGAATTTCAAATTTACTAACTTCAATCGAATATTACTTAAAAGGGGTGGTAGTAGTAAAATAATTTTTCCTACAAAACTTTCTTCTTTTTAACGATCTTTTCATCAATACGTTTTTCGACTTATGGTGCCATTTAAAATTTTGGAGTTCTGGACATTGTGGACAAAACTACTCGTGATGCTGACTTTTTCGAGAAATAATAATATCACCATTCGATTCTTTAGTATGACTTTTATAATAATTTTTTTATCCCAACTCTCTACGACTCACCGTTCTTTAAAAAAATACTGATACGGGTGGTCTCATTCCCCCTGTACATATAATAGGCTTGTCTGGGACGCTGTTTTGTATGTCCGGGACGCTGTTTCAGCAGCCAAACCGTAAGAGATAGAGAAAAAAGTTATTAAAGTTATATGTTTGGAATGGTCATGTCAGGTCAGGAAACGAATTTCAGTCACGTGACACTTCCGGTTTTCGAGAAATCACGTGATTTCCGTCCGTCCGGGACGCTGGTCTGTCCGGGACGCTGTTTCAGCAGCCAAACCGTAAGAGATAGAGAAAAAAGTTATTAAAGTTATATGTTTGGAATGGTCATGTCAGGTTAGGAAACGAATTTCAGTCACGTGACACTTCCGGTTTTCGAGAAATCACGTGATTTCCGTCCGTCCGGGACGCTGGTCTGTCCGGGACGCTGTTTCAGCAGCCAAACCGTAAGAGATAGAGAAAAAAGTTATTAAAGTTATATGTTTGGAATGGTCATGTCAGGTTAGGAAACGAATTTCAGTCACGTGACACTTCCGGTTTTCGAGAAATCACGTGATTTCCGTCCGTCCGGGACGCTGGTCTGTCCGGGACGCTGTTTCAGCAGCCAAACCGTAAGAGATAGAGAAAAAAGTTATTAAAGTTATATGTTTGGAATGGTCATGTCAGGTCAGAAACCGAATTTCAATCACGTGACAATTCCGGTTTTCGAGAAATCACGTGATTTCTCGAAAACGCGTTCTATTTGAAAAACGGTCTTTTTTGTTTTATTAAATGAGACATTTGTCTCACTGGTTGCTAGTCTATAATATAATTTTCCTTAATGTGTGTTTGTCTGTGGCACAAAATAAAATCTAACGTTCCGGCTTCACAGATGTTTATATTTGTTTAGGTTTTGTTTTTCTTATCTTAGCGCTCAGCTCGGAGCTTGACCTTTCGCGTATCCTATTTCACGTGCGCGTAGCGCGCAATTTGCTTGTGTTAATAAAATTTTGAGACATTTTATCTAAACAAAAAGGAACTTGTATTAGGTTAATTACAAGATATTTTTTAATACTACCTTTTAAGATCACGCTGCGTAGTCAATGTACTGCAATACTTTTTATATCAATTATATGTTGTATAACACAACACCACCCACACATCAAAAACTTGGATACGAAAGTAATTTTGCTTCTTATATATCGCTTTTATCACAGTTGTGGTTTCAGAAGCTCGTAAACAAAATAAAGGGTGTTTTTTTAGAGGGATACAACTTTAAATTGAAATAAAACACAGAAAGATGTTTTTTAATATCTATAAAATTGGCTTTATCTGAAAGATAATTTTATGGCATTTATGTTTGAATATGATTTCGGGCATGTGACCGCCGCGGCTGGCGTGTACATGACGTAATCTGGAGGTCCAATTTTCACACACTCTTCGCAGTAAATCAGGTTGTATTTCGGCAATAACGAGTCGAATGTTGGCTTCCAAGTGCTCAATTGTTTCCGGTTTATCGACGTAAACATGCGACTTTACATATCCTTAAAGAAAATTATCTAACGGCATCAAATCACACGAAAGAGGTGGCCAGTTAACAGATCCATTTCGTGGATCCATTTTGTGGATCTGTTAACTGGCCATCTCTTTCGTGCGATTTGACGCCGTTAGATTATTTTCTTTGAGGATATGTAAAGTCGCATGTCTATGCCGATAAACCGGAAACAATTGGGCACTTGAAAGCCAAAATTCGACGCGTTATTGCTGAAATGAAATACAGTCTGATTTACTGCGAAAAGAGTGTGTGAAAATTGGACCTTCAGATTACGTCATTCGATTCACATGCCCGAAATCATATTCAAACATAAATGCCAAAAAATTATCTTTCAGATAAAGCCAATTTCATGGATATTAAAAACATCTTTCTGTGTTTTATTTCAATTTAAAGTTGTATCCCTCTAAAAAAACACCCTTTAGTAATGACGCATTTTATTTTTAAAGATATTTTATTCATAACGCTACATACTTGTTTATACATTTACAAATTTTAACTTTACAGCCATATTTTCCTTTCCTATGTCAACGACTCCAATATTGACTACCACCAGTTTGGTTATGCAGGACTTCAGGGTTTGTACTCTCTTATCGCTGTATGCCTTCGAAAACCTCTCTGGTAGGAAAATAGCATTTTCTTCTGTTTCAACCATTATCTTCCTTCCAAATGTTGTTACCGGCTTGATGTTTATTAATTTATACGGTTTATCTAATTCCATATCACAGCTTTTAGGATGGGTTTCACAGAACACTCCCCAATACTTGTTAAATCTTTAATAATTTGATGCATATTGTGTAATATGTTGGTAACTACACAGAGTTGACAACTGAGCTCTGAACATATTTATAAGAAATTTAGAAAAACAACATATTTTGCATCAGTTAAATTATTACATGTTTTCTAAACAACAGAAATCAAAAACATATTTTCCATATGTTTCAGTAAAAGCGGAAAACCACTAATATGCATTGATCTTTGTATTCCATTTCGTTAGGTGTTCGGCACATATTGTATTTATACACATTTATATTAAAACTTGAGGTTTTTTCAATCAACATAAATGTTTTTTTATTGTATTATCTACATCAACAATCGTAACAGTATACAATATATATTTAATATAAAGTATATATGCATTCCATGAGCTGATTTGATGGTGGATGACGTGGAGGGATCAGCCCAGTGGCATTACCCTGGAAACCTTAGATGGTTAGTAGGTCCTGTGGCCATTTCTTTTTAAGTCGTTTGTATGCTGGTATCTCGACTAGGATTTCTACTGTTGGGTTGGGGTGTACTTGTAGGCGGTCGTAGCGTTTTCTGGCACATTGTTGAATCATCTCTTTTACAAAGGAGATATTTAGATCGGTGTGCAATGTTTGATTGGTAATATACCATGGTGCAGCTGCTATTTGTCTCAAGACTTTGGACTGAAAGGTTTGTATAATTTTGAGATTTGACATACTTGAACTACCTCATAATTCCAGTCCGTATGTCCAAATTGGTGTGGATAAATGTTTTGTAAAGGAGAGGGGGGATTTTCTTCCAACTAACCAACTCATCTTCTTTAGTTTCAGGTCCATTTCCTTTCTTTTCTTAGTTATGTGCAATTTCCAGGTCAATTTGCTATCTAGATGTAGCCCCAAATAGCGGACTTCTGCAGCATTAGGTATTTGTATATTATTGAGATGGACATGTGGGCAGTTTTGTTTTCTTAACGTGAAAGTCACGTATGTGGACTTGCTCTCATTTATCTTAATTCTCCACTTACTGAATCATTCTTGGAGCAGATCCACATGGTTCTGTAGTTTTTGTGTAGCAGCTACGGGATCTTCGTTTGTGGCTAAAATAGCAGTATCGTCTGCAAATGTTCCAATTACGGTGTGTGGGGTTACTGGTAGATCAGCTGTGTAGATTAAATAGAGAATGGGCCCCAACATACTTTCTTGAGGAACTCCTGATGTAATAGGATATATATCTGATGTTTCTTCACCGCACTGGACCTGATATTAGCGAGATGATAAGTAGGATTTTAATATTTGGATAAAAGCCCATTATGCCATACTTTGTCAAACGCTTGCTGTATGTCTAAAAAGACGGCCGAACAGAATTGCTTATCTTTAAATGCTTTATGGATAGTATTGACAAGTCGATGGCATTGCTGGATGGTCGAGTGACTGTGTCTAAATCTAAACTGATGATTTAGCAAGCATTCCTCTAGTAAATTATTGTCCCTCATTCTTTTGAGTAGCAGTTTTTCCAAAAGTTTGGAGATAACTGATAACAGACTTATAGGCCGGTAGGAGGTAACGTCTGTGGGTGGTTTTCCCGCTTTTAAAATCAATATAATGTAAGCGTGCTTAAGTTGTGTTGGCCAATATGATAATCTGAGTATAGCGTTAAAGATTATCTTTAAAAACCTTACTCCACATTCAGGCAGTTCAGATAGTGTTTCGCCGGTGACTAGATCTTATCCTGGAGCCTTTTTCTTGTTTATGTATTTGATTTCAATCTCAATTTCTTTTGTTGTAAAGTTTGCAATTGGTCGTGACATTTGAAAGGGTGCACTCAGAAACTCGTCAACATTTGCATATGGGTTAGTTGTGTGTGGTTGGAAAACTTGAGCAAAATGTTGTGCATACACTTCAGCTTTTTCACTATCTGATCTCGCCCAGCTGTTGTCAGAATTGCGGAGAGGAGAAACAGTAGGTGTTGGTCGCTTGAAACCTTTTGTTGCTTTCCATATTGAATTATCTTTTTTTGATAGGTTATTGAGATATCTAGCAAATGTTTCATTTCGGGCCATTCGCAGCTTTAATTTTAAAGTATTTGTCAGTCTGTTATAAGTGGTTTTATCTACTGGATGTCGACTTCGTTGCCATCGGGCTCTTGCTCTTTTTTTTCGGCTATCAGCTTCATTATTTCGGCAGGGATGTTTTGCGTTTGTCGCTCTTGATCTTTGTTTATTGGTGTTGCCTTCCAAGCAGCTTCTTGCACGGATGTTATAAAGTAATTTGTGGCTTCGTCTATGTCTGTTTCTGATTCTATGTTAATATTCGGAATGTTTAAATTTTGGTATGTGTACTCTCTGTATAAGTCCCAATTAGTGAATGCTTTGTGTAATACTGGTTTGCGCTTCTTTTTTATTATAGTAGTACTGATGGTGGCACAGACAGCTGTATGATCTGAAGCTAAGTCAAAGTTCGACTTTACATCTGTAAAATTAGTTGATATGCCTTTTGTGCACGACCCCTTGTCGTCATTAATCTTGAGCCCCAGCTAAGATGCTTCGCATTGAAGTCTCCACCAACTATAAACCTTTGTCCCAATGAATCAAAGTACCGTTTTAGGTCGTCATTGTTAAGTCGATGTTTAGGCGCGCAGTATACAGCAGATATTGTGATTTGGTTATCCAACTTGTTGACCTGTACGGTTGTGGCCTGAAGAAAGTTTTCTTCAAATTTCGGTAGTTCATGATGAATAATCGTTTCACGAACAATGATGGCTGTTCCACCATGCGCATCACCATCCGGGTGTTGGGTATGGTATATGACATAATTTGGTATTTTTATAAATGATTTGTAGGTAAAATGAGTTTCCGATATTAGAAGAATATCTATGTTGTGAATTTTTAAAAAGATTTCCACTTCTTGTTTTTTTGACTGGAGGCCGTTGGCATTCCATAAAGCTAACAGTAGGAATTTAGCATTGCGGACTAGTTTGTTTATAACAGTAGATAACATGTTTAGGATCATGTTATTTTGTTGTACTAATTGTGTAAACATACTTTTGAATTCATTGAGAAATTGATTAAGTGTAATATCTGAGTTGGTGGTTGTTGGTTCGGTATTGTTTCTTGTCATCTGCGCGTAAGTAATTTGATCATTATATCGTTTATATTCATTAATGCTTTTTCTTGGTTGCTGTTGTGCTGCGCGATATTTGTACTGTAATTCATGATATATTTGACAACTTTTATAGTTTGCCGGATGTGCACCGTCGCATAATATGCATTTGGCGGAGGTGTCCCTTGTTTTCGTACAGGATCTAGTATCATGAGGTCCCCCACATTTAACACATGCATATGGACGATTACAATAGCTTTTCGTGTGGTTATACTGCTGACATCGCGTGCATTGTACTAAATCTGTACTTTTTCGTGGGGGTTCTACTACACTGACTTTATTATCAATGTATTTTAGATTGTAGATATTTTTATTATTAGCGGCAGGTACCAGATCAACAAAAAACATCGGAATTTCTTTATTATTACCTTTCTTGATATTTACTATGTTCCTAACAGGGAAACCTTCCTTTTCTAAATTTTCCTTTATATCGTTCACTGGGGTTGAGGGATGTAAATGCTTGATTACCACTCTATAAGATATTTCTTCCTTTAATTGTTATGTGTGATGGATAATGTTTTTAAAAAATCCACTAGCAATGTTATCTACCTGGCCATGAAAAAAACAATTGACACGATCAAGCTTTATTTGTCAAATAGTGGCGTGTATTCTAACCTTACGTGGAAAATTTGCGTTACTTGTGATAATTAGTTTGATTTGTATATGGTGTTTTGTGAGGGAAAATGAGAAATTAGAATATCGCAGCGTCATTAAATTTCTTACAGAAGAGGGTCACCAGCCAAAAATCATTCTTAAAAGAATGGTCGCCGTGTATAGACATGATGCACCATCGCATTATGTTGTACAATTTTGGTCTAAACAGTTTCAGTTGGGACGTGAATCTATTGAAGACGATCCCAAAAGTGGAAGACCAAAAACGGCCACGAGTGAGGAAATTACGCGAAAAGTTGAAGCCCTGGTGCTCGAGATCGTTGTGTGAAGGTTTCTACCATTAGTATGAATTTGGGAATATCTTAAACTAGCGTAATAACCATCTTACATGACAATTTAAATATGAGTAAGGCATCAGCCAGGTGGGTTCCACGATCATTGACACCTGAACAAAAATTGCGTAGGCTGGAAATTTCGCAAAGTCATTTGAAAACTTTGGAACACAATTGTGACGTTTTATCACAAATTGTAACGGGCGACGAGACTTGGGTGCATCACTGGAACCTTAACACAAAATCAGATTCGAAGCAATGGGTTCATAAAGGGTCTCCACCTCCAAAAAAGGCAAGAACACAACCATCTGCTGTGAAACTGATGGCAACAGCTTTCTGGGATGTGAGGGGCATTCCTCTCATCGAATATATGCCAGAAGGGACCACAATAAATGCAGATGTCTACGCTAACACTTTGAAAAATCTGCGTAAAGCAATTGATCAGAAACGACCCAATTTTTTCAATCGAGAAGTGTTTCTGCTGCATGACAATGCAACTGTGCATAAGGCTGCCAAAGTCCGACCAATTATGCAGGAATGGAGCTTTGTAGAGATAGATCATCCTGCCTATAGTCCGGACCTGGCTCCATCTGACTTTTACCTCTTTAGACTAATAAAGAAAAACCTTCGAGGGCGCCGTTTTGACTCTGATGAGAGCCTAAAAGAAGCCATAGACCACTTTTTCGACAATCAAGAGAAATTCTTTTTTTACATTGGTATAAGTTCATTGGAGAACAAATGGCGTAAGTGCGTTGATGTAAGAGGGGATTATGTTGGAAAATAAAAATATCAAAAAAATCATATGTCTTTTGTTTCATGGCTAGGTAGATTTCTTTTCTAGTGGCCCTCGTAGTTTGCATGAATTTTATTAAGTTACGATATATTACGGTCGTTTTTGCATTAATTTTATCGACATTATCTGGTAAACATTTGGTTGTAAATTGGTGTTCTTCTGCCACAGTTGATAAGGTATTTAACATATCCTCATAATTAATCAAGCCATGGACGAATATGGGCGGCGGTTTAGGTACTGCCTTAGCTGTAGTTTCTCCTGGTGTTTCAGAGTTATTGTTGTTGTCTTGGTAATTATCGTTATTTAAATTACTAATAGCAGCATATCTGTTCGATTCAGTAACTGTAGATACTGTTGCTTGAGGTACCTGTTTATTTTTACGCTTTCTTTTGTTGGGACCTACTATCTGCCATGAATACTCATTCGACTTATCTGCGTCTCCAGTATTTTCTTCGTCACCGCTGTAGCTGTTTACAGTGCTACTTTGTTGAACATTGGTGTAATTAGTCAGAGGTTGAGGAGTTAATTGGGTAAGAGGTGGAAATGGTGTCAAATTATATTGCATACCTGAATTATTTACGTTTTGCAGGAAAAACGGCTGTTCTTGTTGCCTTTGACTCAGAAATATCGGCGGACTAAAATTTGGCTGCGGTAGATAGCTTATCGGCTGCGATATTGGGTAGCCGACAATTCCGTTTTCACCATCCATTCAGAAACACTTGGCCTTCCGGCCGCACTTATTATTTCACGTTCAATTTAACTTAATCGGGGCTAAAACAACCTTACTCGTCAAAAATCAAACGAGAACTCAAAAAATGGATCCATTTTGTGTAAACATATTTGTAAGTAATTAAAAAAACAGAAATCAAAACATATTATCCATAGATTTCAGTAAGAGCGGAAAACCGCTAAAAGATATTGATCTTGTTATTTCATTTCGTTAGACACATATTCAAAACACTAAAAGGTATCGAGAGATAAAAAAAAACTGTTCCTCAGCGGGCTGTGGAAATTCAACGTATGAATAATATGTTGGTGACACTGTACGTCAATGTCAAATTCGAGGTTATCAGGTTAGGTTTTCCGTCATTTTTGACACAGACTGACGCAAAACCTAACCTGCTAACCTCGAATTTGACATTGACGTACAGTGTCACCAACATATTATTCATACGTTGAATTTCCACAGCCCGCTGAGGAACAGTTTTTTTTTGGATCTCTCGATATTTATTGCGTTATTCTATTTCGTTAGCTACATATATAAACATGGCTTCTTTCGGAAAAAAGCTGTCTGTTGAACAGTTACCAAAAACGAGAACAGCTCATGTGGGGTTGCATTCCAGCTTGTTAGTATTTAATGGTGTGCCTCCAGACCCCGATTATACTACAATTAAAGTGTGGAAAACAACTAATAATTCCTGGTTAATTAATCGTGCAACAACCCGATCCCTGGTTTGGATTTGTATGCAAACGAAGACGTCTGGATACATGAAGGGCAAACTGCAACTTGTGGAACTGGCACCGGAATAGCGATTCCAGAGGGTTATTACGGACAAATTGTGAACCGTTTCTCTGTGGTGCAGGAACAAGGGTGTTTTGTGATACCTAGTGTAATCGACAGCGACTGTCGATGTGAATTAAAAGTTGTCATACATAATTATTCTTAAAATTCTGTAGCAATGTTCGGTAAAGGTGCTCGCATAGCTCAACTTGTAATTACTTCTTATACCAGTAAATTTAATTTTGAGGTCACAAAAAACCCATCTGCGGATAACTAAATCTAAATAGATATTTTTTTAAATATATTATATTTATTCTTAAGGCTATGAGTGGAACGTTTTTCTGCAACAATTGTAAAGCATTTTTCTGCTTTTGCAGATTTTCGATTGGTATGCATAAAATGCATGTAGAATGCGATATTTTGCTTTGCAAGGAGGTAATATTTGCAAAGCAAGAGAAAAAGCGACGTGTTCCAATAATTTTAAAAATGGGTAAAAATAAACAATATAAATAAGTACCTAATAAAATACATTTAAAATATATTGCTAATTTCTCTAAATATTTGGTTCATGGTATTATTTATAGAACTTTAGGACCTGCATGAATGATATCAGGAAATTGTGGTTACTGCTCTTTCTGATAAGAAAACCGTAAGTCGTATGCTGCAAATCGACGAATCTGTTTATCGGTTTTCGTTTTGTAAAATCAAATGAAATAATAATGTGCCGATATCAATAAATTAAGAACACATTATTATTTCATTTGATTTTACAAGACAAAAATTGATAAACATATTCATGGATTTGCAACGCGTGTGATAATAGGCTCCCGCTTTTGTTATCAACAAGACAAGCAACCACAATATCCTACAATCCTCGGACACATCCTTTAGATTCAAATCAGCGAAATGGGTAAGACGTTTTATTTTTCATTCTAAGCAATATATTTATTAATAGTTATTTACCTAACAAGTTCGGGAAGTTAATTTTCCCGAATGAGCACTTTGTTTGCAGCACGACCGAAGGGAGTGCTGCATGTAGTGCGAATTCGGGAAAATTCTTCCCGAAAGAGGTAGGTACAATGTTTTTTGTAACGAATAACTCAAAATATTTGAAAAAGTTAAAAAAATATTATTTAGTGTTTTACAACTTTACTGAGTTGACAGCACAAATTACTAAATTTTTATACGTATCCTAGCACCTGTTAGCTTTTGTTGACGTTTACAGCGCCCCTGGACCACACAATTGCCATAGTTTTTGTGGGAAAGTAAAAAACACCCCGGTGCGGGAAAAGTCATTTTCGGCGCATCGGGAATGACCGGGAAATATGAATTTTGAAATCATGAGTGCAAAAAACAATTTTACAGCACAAGAACAGAAATACGACCAGTCAAAATTTTGTAAGTTTTTTTTGTTAATTTGTAATAGTTGCTGTAATAAATTTTTATAATTTTAGAAAAAGAACTCATCGAAATAATTAAATAAAATACGAGACTGTAAGAAATATTATGATATGTTAAGTAATAGGATGACATTGCAATAATACAGAATTGTGATAATGTTCCAAGAGCCACCGTGATTGAATCAGGGTGGTTTTTGGAACGACGATTTAGAATATTCAGAGACCACGATTTTAGTGAGCTGTTTTGGGTGGTTTATGTAAGCAAAAGTTGAATTGTTTAAGTATTTAAGAAACTAAAATAAGTGTTTCTTTACAGCTATAGCGAGACCGGTTCAAGGAATTAATAAAAAATAATAAGGACCATATAAACTGTAGTTTTATTTATAATATAATTCACATGTAGGCATGTCTATACGACAAGAAGGAGTAATTGTGGGGGGTATGTAAAAATTCTATTTAGCTAAGTCACAAACCGATAAGTGGTAATCTAATTTATCATATCTATACGAAAAAAAGGTTTCATTGTGCGCTGTATAAAAATTCTATTTAGCTAAAACAGAAAAACGATAAGTATCTACAAGTTTGTATAATTTTAGAAAAAGAGCTCATCGAAATGGTAAAAATTCTATTTAGCTAAGGCACAAACCGATAAGTGGTGATTTAATTTATTTTATCCATACGAACAAAAGGTTTCATTGTGTGCTGTATAAAAATTATATTTAGCTAAGACAGAAAGCGATAGGTATGTAATCTATTTCGATAGTCACAAACCGATAAGTATCATTGTACCATGTATAAAAATTCTACTTAGCTAAGACAGAAAGACATAAGTACGTAGGAATCTGTTTGGCTAAGACACAAACCGATAAGTGACGATTTAATTTATCTCTCAGAATTTATCATGTCTATACAAAAAGAAAGTGTCATTGAGCACTGTATAAAAATTATATTTAGCTAAGACACGAACCGGTAAGTATATAGAAAGCTGTCTAGCTAAGACATATACCGTAAAGTATGTAGAAATCTGTTTAGCCAAGACACGAACCGTCAAGTATGTAGAAAGCTGTTTAGCCAAGACACGTGTATGGCCCTGTGACGTCACTTCCTGGTCCCAAACGAACATTATTTACTACTACTCTCCTAACAATTGGATGCTGCATTTGCATTAAGATAGCCTTTAATAAGTGAATTTGCGACATCAGCGGGGTTTTCCTTGCATTTTATTATATTTTATCCTTATTCATGGCACCCATCGGTGACAATATTAACGATTTACTACTGCTGGTTGCCGAAATAGCACTCTAGGATTTTTATCGAGAATGTATTTGTCAGATTATGTACTTGCGATTCGCCACAAGGAAACATAAAGCTCTATGAGCACTTCTGGTGTGTTTTACGTGTACAAGTATTGCAAAAGAAAGATTTTTATGACTCCTAACAATTGGATGCTGCATTTGCAATAAAATAGCGTTTAATAAGTGAATTTGCCACACCAGCAGAGTTTTCCTTGCATTTTATAGAAGATATAGAAGATTTACTACAACTGATTGCCGAAATAGCACTCTAGGATTCTTATCGAGTATGTGTTTTTCAGATTATGTACTTGCGATTGGCCAAATGGAAACATAAAGCTCTATGTGCGCTGCTAGTGTATTTACGTGTGCAAGTATTGCAAAAGAAATAATTTTATGACCTTCCTAACAATTGAATGCTGAATTTGCATTAAGATAGAGCTGAATAAGTGAATTTGCTACATGAGCGGGGTTTTCCTTAGATTTTATTATATTTTATCCGTATTCATGGCACGCAGTAGTGACAATATGAACGATTTACTACTGCTGGTTGCCGAAATAGCACTCTAGGATTTTTATCGAATATGCATTTGTCAGACTATGTACTTGCGATTGGCCACATGGAAACATAAAACTCTATGTGCATTTCTGGTGTGTTTTACGTGTACAAGTATTTCAAAAGAAATATTTTTATGATTCTCTTAACAACTGGATGCTGATTTTGCATTAAGATAGCGTTTAATAGGTGAATTTGCAACATTAGCGAGGTTTTCCTAGCATTTTATTATATTTATCCGTATTCGTGGCACCCATTCGTGACAATATAGGCAATTTCCTACAACTGGTTGCCGAAATAGAACTCTGGTATTTTTATCGACTATGTATTTTTGAGATGATGTACTTCCGATTAGCCAAATGGAAACATAAAGCTCTATGAGCACTTCTGGTGTGTTTTACGTGTGCAAGTATTGCAAAAGAAATATTTTTATGACTTTCCCAACAATTGGATGCTGAATTTGCATTAAGATAGCGTTGAATAAGTGAATTTGCGACATCAGCGGGGTTTATCTTAGATTTTATTTTATTTTATCCGTATTCATGGCACCCAACACTGATAATATGATCGTTTTACTACTGCTGGTTGCCGAAATAGCACTCTAGGATTTTTATCGTGTATGTATTTTTCAGATTATGTACTTTCGGTTGACCACATGAAAACATAAAGCTCTATGTGCACTTCTGGGGTGTTTTACGTGTACAAGTATTGCAAAAGGAATATTTCTATGACTCTCCTAACAATTGGATGCTGAATTTTGATTAAGATAGAGTTTAGTAATTGAATTTGCGACATCAGCAAGCTTTTCTAGCATTTTATTATATTTTATCCGTATTTATGGCACCCATCAGTGACAATATGAACGATTTACTACAGCTGGTTGGCGAAATAGCATCCCTCGGATTTTTGTCGAGCATGTATTTTTCATATTATGCACTTGCGAATGGCCTCATGGAAACATAAACCTTTATGTGCACTTTTGGTGAATTTTACTTATACTAGTATTGCAAACGAAGTATCTTTATGCCTCTTCTAGCAATTGGATGCGCAATTTGCATTAAGATGGCGTTTAATAAGTGCATTTGCGACTTCAGCAGATTTTTCATTGCAATTTTATATATTTTATCCGTTTTCATTTCACCCAGCAGTGACAATATGAACGATTTACTACTGCTGGTTGCCGAAATAGCACTCTAAGATTTTTACCGAGTATGTATTTGTCAGGCTATGTACTTGCGATTGGCCAAATGGAAACATAAAGCTCTATGTGCACTTCTGGGGTGCTTTACGTCTACAAGTATTGCAAAAGAAATATTTTTATGACTGTTCCGTCAACGTATGTCAAACCTTTTGCTGTTTAAGTTTATGACGTGACGGCCACCTTACTGAGAACAAATATATATAAATATTTGAACAATAATCTGGTGGTCCAGTTTTTTGTTTGTGTGTGAGAGAAGAAAATTTGTCAATTTGGGTGTTGTGTGCACGAATTTGTCACAGGAAGAAAAGAAGTTTTTTGAAGAGCCTAGCTGCCGAGTTGATACCGAAAACACCAGGTAAGGTTGGCTTGTTAACTTATTAGACAGATTTAGCAAAAGGTCCTTCGAAATTGTATAGTAATTTTGATATTAGATTGATTCATTTTTGGTCCTCGAGCCGGGATAGAACGGTCCGTTGGATTAACAAACTAGTTACAGTTCACTGAAAAAATAACGTTTGCATAGAGTTGTTTTACGGTGTTTTGGTATATTTAAATATTTATTTTGCATTTAGTGACAAAGGTCGTTGCAACCTTATATTACCTGCGTTTGTTATTATTTTTGCCTGCTCATTATTTTTGTGTATTTGTTGCTGCTTTGTATTCTTTGAATTTTATTGAACAGTACAACTTGTACTTTGTGTTGACAAATTTTTGATTAGATACAGCTAGAGTTTAATTGTCTATAATTATGGCTCCAAAGAAGGAAACATTTTTAGCTAGACAAATTGCAATCTCGCAAATTGAGGAAATCTTTGAATTAGCAAGTGAGGCAAGTGTTAACGAGAATTTGCGATTTTTATTTAAAGTAAAATATAGGACTTTAGAGACACTGTACAAAGAGTTTAAAGATTTGCATTTAAAAGTTATTGCCCAGACCGATGACTCTGGTTTGCTAGCTCAAGAGATTATACGGAAACAAGTTGAAAATCAATATTTTGAATCGTGTGTACATTTTGAATCAATTTTCCCCCCAGTGTTAGAATCACCTGTGCTTGAAGCAAAGTCAACTGAGTTTGAAAAGTCATGTTTAAATGTTAATCTACCTAAATTAGAACTTAGAAAGTATTCTGGTGATCTGCTCTCTTGGCAATCATTCATAAGTCTCTATGACAGTTTAGTACACAACCAAAGACAGCTTTCGGAAATTGAAAAGTTTCAATATTTATTGCTTTCTCTAGATGGAGAACCTCTTTCTTTAGTGAAGTCTATTCCTTTAACTCCGGAAAACTATCAGTTAGCTTATAAAACAGTCATAGAGAGATATTCAAATAAGCGTATGTTAGCTAGCAGTCACTGGCATATTTTGAAAAATTATCGTCCTTTGACCTCCGAAAACTCGAAAGAATTACGTTGTCTTGTGGATACATTTTCTCAAAATTTAGCCATTTTAGATACTTTGGGTTTTGACATATTAGCTTGGGATTTTATTGTTGTCGATTTGTTAGAGGACAAATTACCTCCTGCAATTCGTAGACGTTTCGAGCTACATGGTGATGCAATGGAAATTCCTACCTATTCACATTTGAAGGATTTCCTATTAAAACAGTGCGTTGCTCTAGAAACTATTGCTACCTCGAAGGTATCAACCAATATTTCATCAGGTTTCAAATCATCTCGTGTAGGAGACTCGGTTGGTAAACCTCATTTCCCACAACAATCTAAAGGTTCATACTTTAAACCTAATTCTTTACTTGTACAAACTGCTTCCTCCAGTGGTTCACAAAAGTTAGTTTCGAGATCTTGTGTAGGGTGTAACATTTGTCAGGGAGATCATTTAGTATATCGTTGTTCTCAGTTTATGTCCATGACACCTAGGGATCGTCATGCGGCTGTAAAACGTGCTCGTTTGTGTTTTAATTGTTTGAAAGATTCTCATGGTGTGGCTTCGTGTCCATCTCAAGTTTCTTGCTCTAGTTGTGCGAAAAGACATCATACGTTGTTACACTTTATCATTAATAGTGGTGATTCTCGAATTGAAACGCAGACTACTTCTTCGAATTCGTCTGATAGTCCTGTGGTACATGTGGGTACTAGTGTGCTACATACTCACATAGGTAAAACTGTATTATTGTCTACAGTCATTTTGGAAATTTTAGATGTGAATGGTCAACCTCACCGTGTGAGAGGCTTGTGTGATCCTGGTTCAATGGCAAGTTTTATGACCGACAATTGTGCTCGTAGACTTCATTTACCTCGTGTTCGTTCTTCAATTCCTATTGCAGGATTAGGACAGATGTCTACTAGATCTTCTCTAGGTGTATCTCGTTGTTTGATTAGACCTCTTGGCTCTTCGCAACTGCCATTACCTTTGGATGTTATTATTCTTCCTACAATTTGTTCTGATATGCCTTCCGCTAGCTTATCTCCTTTAAATATAGTTCATTTGAAACCATTTCAATTGGCAGATCCTACCTGGAACCAACCTGGTGCTGTGGATATTTTGTTGGGTGCAGACATTTATTCTTCAATTGTGCTTCCGGGTTTTGAGCAAAATGGTGATAGTTCTCTCATTGGTATTCATACAATTTTTGGGGTAATGTTAGTTGGACCGGCTTCCACTTCAATGTTGCCTCAGCCAGTGCAATCTTTCTTTGCGGCAATTGATACTCCTTGTTCAGATGATATTTAAAATCATTCTGGAAACTTGAGGAAGTTTCTGAAAAGATTTCTATTTCTCCAGAAGAACACCAGGCGGAAATTCATTTTCAGAAAACTTATTTTAGAATTCCCGAGGGTCGTTTCGGGGTCTCTCTCCCATTCAAATCTGATGAACCTATTTTTCACAAATCTTTAGATATAGCTCAACGCAGGCTTTTTACTCTTGAGCGTAAATTTGATTTTAATCCTGTACTTCGAAAAGAATATGTAGAATTTATGAAAGATTATTTAGATTTCGGTCACATGTCTCTTCTTGATGTACTTCCTAAAGGTTTAAACTCTTATGTTATTCCTCATCATTGTGTGTTCAAAACTGAAAATAATGTTTCGAAGATACGTGTAGTTTTTAACGCTTCGGCCAAAGATGAGAATGGAACTTCGCTCAATGATTCGCTGTTGATAGGCCCTAAGCTTCAGAATGACATTGCTGCCATTCTTCTTAAATTTCGTGTATATTCATTCGTTTTTACGTGTGACGTTCGGCAAATGTATCGCCAGATTTTAATTGCCGAGGATCAAAGGCGTTATCAGTTAATATGTTGGAGATTTTCTCGTACAGAACCTGTGCAAATTTATTAGCTTAACACAGTGACGTATGGGGTTTCTTCGGCTCCATTTCTCGCTATTCGTACCATGTTGCAATTGGCGGACGAAGGACGACAGCTTTTTCCCTTGGCTTCTCAAGCTATTGACAATAATTTGTATGTCGATGATCTTGTTTGTGGTGCTAATTCGATAGAAGATGCGGTTGAACTTCAAAGACAAGTTTTAGGATTATGTAGTTCAGGATGTTTTGAATTACGCAAATGGTCAAGCAACCATTCTTCTCTGTTAGAAACCATCTCTGATGAATATTGTTCGAAACATAGTTTATCTTTTGACCTTAAAAAAGATACTTTTACTAAAGTTCTTGGCCTTCATTGGCAATCCTTGATAGATTCGTTTTCCTTTGTTGTGAAATCTCGTGAGTGGTGTTGTACTAAGCGTTCGATTTTATCGGAAATAGCTAGTATTTATGACCCCCTTGGGTTCTTGTGTCCCGTTATATTCTTTGCGAAACGTCTCATACAGATGTTATGGATTTTAGGTGTTGGATGGGATGATGCTCTTCCCCTAGAAATTGTGAACAAGTGGCGGCAATATAAGGATCAATTACCATGTATTGCTTCGGTGCAAATCCCTCGAGCTGTAGTGCCAGATCATAAGTCTGTATTATGTCAGCTTCATTCTTTTTGCGATGCCTTAGAGCAAGGCTACGCCAGTGTAGTGTATCTTCGTTGTGCATACCCAGATGGTAGAGTCATCGTTTCTTTACTTTGTGCCAAATCAAAGGTTGCACCTTTGAAGACTTTGTCGATCCCTCGCCTTGAGTTATGTGCTGCGGTGTTGTTATCTTCTCTTGTAGTATGGGTGAGAAATACGCTTCAACACCTTATTACCATAGATAGTATTTTTGCTTGGTCTGACTCCACAATTGTTTTAAATTGGATTCGATCTTCTCCGCATCGGTGGAAAACCTTTGTGTCAAATAGAGTGAGCCTCATTCAAGAACGGCTTCCACCGGAATGTTGGCATCACATACGTTCGTTTGAGAACCCCGCCGACGCAGCATCTCGGGGTCTCCTCCCAGAAGAATTTATGGCGTTTCCCTCATGGTGGGCGGGACCTGCGTGGCTTTGTTTATCTTCTACTGATTGGCCTCTAGAGGATTCTAATAAAAAAGTAGTATATGAAAATAGTGACTTAGAAGAAAGGAAAATTGTTTTGATAGGTCAAATTGTTTCAAACGCTATTGATTCGTTGTTCACGCGTATTTCATCTCTTCGTAAAATACAGGGTGTTATTGCTTATTGTTTGCGTTTCGTTAGAAATACTAGATGTTCTGACAAAATTTTGGGACCCTTATCTCAAAAGGAACTTCATGAAGCTCTCTTATGTTTGGTAAAAGTAATCCAAGAGCAATTATTTGCACAAGAAATTTCGGCTCTTCGTCGTGGTAAGAAACTTCCCAAGACATTTATGAAATTAGCCCCCTTTTTAGATGAAAAAGGTACTCTACGTGTTGGAGGTAGACTATCTCAATCAGAATTAGCATTTGAAGCTAAACATCCAGCGTTACTTCCTTCTTCTCATGTTCTCTCAAAACTATTGATTTTACAAATTCATTATCAAAACTTACATTCTGGCGTAAACACCACTCACTATTTGCTACAGCAAAATTTTTGGATTCTTGGTGCCCGTAGCCGTATTCGTAGTTGTTTATCAAAATGCTATCGTTGTTTTAGATTTAGACCTAATAGTTTTGTATACCCTATGGGCGATTTACCTAAATTTCGGGTTTCTCAAGCAAAACCCTTTTCTCATGTTGGTGTGGATTTTGGAGGTCCATTTTCAATTGTTACAAGACGCACCAGGGGTGCAAAAGCTTCAAAAGCTTATTTGTGTTTATTTGTATGCTTATCAGTAAAAGCAGTCCATTTGGAAGTAGTGTCAGATTTAACTACTGATGCCTTTTTAGCTTGCTTGTTTACGTCGTTTTATTGCTCGTCGGGGTAGGTGCTCAGACATCTACAGCGACCGTGGCACTAATTTTATTGGAGCGAGCCACCAATTAAAAGGCTGTTTGAAAATGGCCGCTGAGAGCGAAGCCATCACGTGGCATTTTAACCCACCTTCTGCACCACATTTTGGAGAAATTTGGGAGAGTGGTATAAAAGTAGTTAAAACTCACTTATACAGAGTCATTGGTGCCCAAATATTAACTTTTGAAGAGTTGTTAACTTTAGTGACCCAAATTGAAGCTTTATTGAATTCCCGTCCGTTATGCAGCCTAAGTGCTGACCCCAATGATCTTAGCTCGTTAACGCCTGGTGATTTCCTAACGCTAGAGCCTCTCACTGCTCCTCCAAATCCAGAACTGTCTCATCTTCCCATTAATAGACTTTCTCGTTGGCAATTAATACAAAGCATGCAACAGAGTTTTTGGTCCCGTTGGAACAATGAATACATGCATCAATTGTATCAAAAATCTAAGAGGTATAAAACTCACACCTTCCAAAATTTAGACATAGGAACACTTGTTCTTATTAAAAACGAGCTGACCCCTTCCCTTGTTTGGAGACTGGGCAGAATAATTAGTATCCATCCGGGAAAAGATGGAATTTGCAGAGTTGCAACAATCAAAACTACGCAGGGGGTAATGCAGCGTCCTTGTACTAAATTGTGCCCTCTACCGTCGCAATAATGGTACTTTTAGTTTTTTCTTAATAAGTGTTAGTAGTTGTTTTAAAAAAAAATTGTAAAAAAAAGCTCGTGTAGACCTTATTTTTGGTGGGCGGTATGTTCCGTCAACGTATGTCAAACCTTTTGCTGTTTAAGTTTATGATGTTACGGCCACCTTACTGAGAACAAATATATATAAATATTTGAACAATAATCTGGTGGTCCAGTTTTTTGTTTGTGTGTGAAAGAAGCAAATTTGTCAATTTGGGTGTTGTGTGCACGAATTTGTCACAGGAAGAAAAGAAGTTTTTTGAAGAGCCTAGCTGCCGAGTTGATACCGAAAACACCAGGTAAGGTTGGCTTGTTAACTTAGTAGACAGATTTAGCAAAAGGTCCTTCGAATTTGTATAGTAATTTTGATCTTAGATTGATTCACACATTAAAAATTTAGTAAAAATGTAAAGTTAAAAAAAAATCGTTAGAGCCGTTTTTGAAAAAATCGAAAAAAACTGAAAAATCACAAGAGTAAACACCTACTTCCGGTTATGCGATTTTCTTCAAAAGCTTGCTGTCTCATCTACATAGTACACAAAACTTATATATGAAGTTTCAACGCCATACCTCTTTTCGTTTTTGAGATATTCTGTTCACAGACAGACAGACAGACAGACAGACAGCTCAATGAAAAAAAATATGTTTTTTTGGGATCAGGAAACTCTAAAACGTGAAGATCTGTTGAAAACTCAATTTCGTATTTTTGGGGTGAATCCAATACTTCCTTTATAGTAAAAGGAAGTAAAAATAGTAGATTATGTTATTAGGAGTAAAAGTGATACTTTATGTGGCGAAGCTGAAGTTTATTTAGCCGAACGTTAGTGAGGCAAATAATTCAGCTAAGCCACATAAAGTCACTTTTACTTCGAATAACATATACTATTTTATCCGCAAACGTATTCAGGTAAATTTCAGGCTAGCACTGTACCCCTGCGCCAACCTCTGTTGTTCAGATAACGCGCAACTGTAATGATATATGAACATACTGAATCACCCGTGCTAATAGCACACGGCCACAGCAGCTGTCACACCATAACCCACGGCGACAGATGCTCCGATCCGCTGCTTAAAGGTTTATTTAAATTAAAACTTTTTCGTACTTTTTTGAAAATAAAAACCGGCCTACGAACTAATTCTAAAAATTAGCAAAATTTTAAGCCATCATACAATTTAATCGGTCCAGTATCTTCGGAGGAGATGGCGAACAAACATAGAAAGAAAGAAAGAGAGCAATCATTTTGTGTGCTTAGGCAGATTATTTCACTCATCACACTTGTGTCCAATGATGTGGCTCTATTCTAGAAAATCAACCAATCACATGGCTTTATAAGTGACAATTTCCCAAGGGAAATTATCGCAGCGATAAAGTCCCAAGGGAATTTATCGCGGCTTGCCAAGTAACAATGCGTATCCTTTATATAAACAAATTTTACATTAATTACTTACGCCGCAGTCAATTATAGCATGGAAAAGCTGCGGTACGCCTTTTAAGTGAAGTTTACTTAGATTTTATACTTCTGCTAACGTTTATTTCATTGTTACGTCAATATTTGTGCTAGCATGTGTTAGAATAAAATTAGTAGTAAAAAAGGTAGAAAAAAACGTGTCTGCCGTGGACGACGAAAAATTTGCTGTTTGTTTTGTTTGTTTATTCGCAACCATATATGTAATGTTAACATTCCTGACCTCATTTGAGTGGGGGAAGTCGTACATTTCAGCCCGCTACTTCCCGCACTCACTTCCCGCTCAAGTGCGGGAAGTTAGTGCGGGAAGTACATTCCCGATCCCTGAGTAGGTAGGGATACTGGGAATCTTGTTGATCCATTCATGCGCGTCGCAACCTGTCATATCATAATATAATAATTTTTCCAATTATTGTTTAGAATAAAGTGGTTGCGAATAAAATAGTATACAAACCTCGACAAGAAGTTTCCTTAGTGTCGAGATAATAGCTGATTTCGACGCTTCGCGTCTCAATCAGCTAACTAATCTCTCGACAGTAATGAAACACTTCCCATCTCGGGCTGTAATATACTATTACGCGTCCGCGTCAGTCATCAGCGCTGGATCCTGTCAACGCTTCGTCGTATACAACAATGAGTCGTTTTGGGAATATGAGTGTGCAACAAATCAACGTAGAAATCGAAAATAAAAAGTCGGAATACACGAAGAAGAACCAAGAGTGTTTGTGGAGCGTTTTTATGAGTTTTTGCGTCGAGAAAAAGTATGTACTGTTGCCTACGACGCCAGTGACTGAATTAGCCAATATTTTATGTGATTTTGGCTTTAATATGAAAAAACGAAGGGTGAAGATTATAAAGAATATAGTGTAAAAACAATTTCGAACACTGTTGCGAAAATGCTCCAAAGAAAATACTTTGGAGAACACGGTGTGAAATTCAACCCCTCTGAAGATATCGAGTTTAAAAAAGCCCGTGATGCTAAAAGTGCTTTAAGGAAGAATTTACAGTTGCGTGTTGAAAAAAGAAAGAGAAGTTCCGATGCTCTAAGAATGGATGAGCTTAACCAAATAATAGATTCTTGTGACGAGAACACCCCAAATGGTCTCCAACAAAAATTTTACCATGTTGTTTCATACGAGCTTGCCTGGCGTGGAGAGGAAGCGACGGATTGTATGACGTGGTTTTTTCAAGAGGAGAGAAAAAATGATGGTAGTTGTTCCAATCGGATTATTTATAACCGTTATTTACGAAAACTTGCCAAGGAGGGGGCAAAAAGTGCTCTCAAAATAAATGGCTAACTGCAAACGTAAACCACCCAGAAAAATGTCCAGTTAGATATTTTAAAAAGTTAATGGAAAAAAGAACATCCAATATAACTACCGATAGAATGTTCTTAACTCCCAACTCAAACTACAAAAATTCATATTGTTATAAAAATATGCCTGTGGGAAAAAAATAAATTTCAAAATGGACGAAAACGGCTGCGGAATAAATTGGACTAGATGCTACAAATAGAAAGATTGCGAACCACTCAAAAAGGTAATGCATGTCGTATTTTTTACTAATATCTAATTACTGACGAAATATTTTAATTTTTAGATCGTCGGCAGTTTCTCAACTGGCAAAAAAAGGTGTAGGTGAACAGCAATTAATTCAATTAACAGGACATTCTAGTGCCTCCTCAATAAGGCCCTACTTACAAATGGATGACGAACACCACTTGCAACTAGTCAGTGAGTTACGTGCAACAAAGACTACTATAATTAGTACAAGAAACAACAACGACGGCGTCATCAAGTAACGCATCAAACGTATTGCCTGTAGCTAACGAGCTAGGTGATACTAATGAAAATGCAAAACCTACCATTATATTTCAAAATTGTACGATGAATTGCCAAACATTTAATGCAAAATAATACTATTTCAGCAATATTCCCGTTTTTTTAAATAAGTAAGTAATGTAGGTATTACATGGCATTGTTTAATAATAATTATTATGTTATAATTCTTGTTAAGTTATTGTCATTGTCAAAAAGTTAGTGTAAATAAAGACACTTTTCGTATTTTATTCGTGAAATATTCTCAACAAAAACCACACGCGACGTAATTTTTTCTTGATAAATTTGTTCTTAAGCACTTTTTGCCTTAAGCAAGATTACTCGTCTAAATTGCCCTCTTTATTTTCAAAGATAAAACCCTTCGAGCTTCGCTCTCGGGGTTTTATCAGAAAATAAAGAGATCAATTTACACTCGCAATCTTTCTAGGCAAAATAGTGCTTTCGAAAAATTTATCGATAAAATTAACGTCTCTTGTGATTTTACATACGATAAAGTACGCAAAAGTCGCTATTTTGTCTGCTTAGGCAGATAAAGTGACACTTTTACCTTGTCAATAAAGACAAATAAGTTGTCACTTTTGTGACGTTTGCGGATAAAAGTACTTTACTTCAAATTGACATTAAGGCACCCTACTCTGGAATAAAATTAAATACTTCTTTAAGAAAAGATATTCAAAGTTTCGATTTCGTATGAAAGAATATCATCTACCTTGATCGTTGCCGAGTGTTCCAGGTAAAGATTGATTCGTTATGAAACCTAACTTTTAGGGTTTCAATTAGTTTATCGCGCCTGAGCTCAACTGAAAATATTAGCTTTGCGCCTCCACGTAGCGTGCCTGAAGCCAAACTGAGTCTCTGAGATATTTGAGATTAACATTTCCTATTATATTCTTAAATGAATGATTTTTAGAAATATCTTGGTGATGTGATTTATAAAACTTACTATACAATATTCTTCGTAGGTTTTTGATAGTGTTTTCTTCGGAAGGGGAAGATCCATTCTAACAACTTTTCAGTAGCGCCCAGTAGTAGTTTATTCGTGTTGTATATATGATAAAGCAGCTTGACATTCAGTACTTTTAAAAATCTCTGCAGATACATCTTCGGCTTCCGAGGTATCGAGGGGCCACTAATGGCTTCAGAATTATCTATTTCTATTCGTGTGTCACTTTTTAAAGTAAGTTACCCCCCACATTTTAATTTTTTGTGTCAGTTCTATTTGTATACCTCTGCATTGTCATGGGATGTTAGAAATTAGCTTAACTAGCGCTTTGACTGACGCATAATTGGACAAGATGTACTTTGCGAAAACGAAAGGGGAATACAGTATGTACAATTGGTTCCTGTTGCATTATTTTTAACATTATGTCGATATTAATGAAAATACAGTAGTTATCATTGTTAAATGTTAAACTTAATTTAATAAGGTAACCTTAAATTAGCATTTAATGATTATTATACAGTATGTACTGTAAAACAACTTTAATCCCATTTTAAAGCTATGTTCATCTACAGTAATATAATATGTGAATTACCGATTTAAAAAACAGGATCCAAATAAGCTTATTTTTTATGAGAATTTTCAAATCTAAGAGAAAAACTAAGTTATAGATATATTTATTTATAGGTATATTTATATAATTATTGTAATAATTAATACAATGGAGCAAAAATCGGTCGAACCATTTAGGCTGTAGTCACCGCAAGCTTCAGTTGCAATTTAAATTGCGCCAACTGTATTGTATAATTTTAGTAAGGTGATGTTGAGATAGGCTGGCTAGACCATGGTCATACTGACCAGTGTGCTCCGCCAAATCTAAAAAGATTAACTAGAGATAGCATGAATGAACTACTTGCCACGATTACAATGCTAAATAATAAGTGGAAGCCCGCCTTGTCAGTATTATTTAATAAAGTAATAGAGATTTATTTAGCTGCTAATGTCATTGCACTGTCCAGTTGCACTCTTGTAATAGATACCTGCTAATGGTAAAATTTTGACATTCTACAATTATTGCCGGATGAAGTCACGCAAATTATAGTAACAATTTTAGTTTATAAAATTGATAAGGAAATGCTGACTGGTTTTTTCGGCATGGACACTGTAGAACCCCCTACTACCACTACCTATTAAACGAACTAAGGTTCGTTAATTTCTATAAGCAGTAACTGGAGGAAACAATT
The DNA here is from genome assembly GCA_940337035.1 of Agriotes lineatus. NCBI lineage: Eukaryota > Metazoa > Arthropoda > Insecta > Coleoptera > Elateridae > Agriotes > Agriotes lineatus. Next base: position 29,289 of record CALNHX010010520.1, read on the forward strand.
ACAGGCAATAATAGCTAGACCGGCTTTTATTAGATTATACTACTGCGAACTCTACTTTGTGTTTGAGAAGTACAATATTACAGTTTGGGTTTTATTATTCCTGCTGTATATTTCTAGAGCATGTTTTTTGAGAATATTTCATGTACATAGGCTGAGTTTATTTTCATTTTAAGTATTGTGATCTTGATAACTGTAGGTTAAATGGGAAAAGATGTCTCCATTTGGGAAGTCATTACAGTGTGCCTTTGTTTGTTTGAATATATATATTGCAATGGCTCTTTGCTCTGCTGTTTATTATAATTAATTCAAAATTATTCCGATAGAACATACGCCCTTATTCAAATTTATTTGCTCTAAATTTTTATTTATTTTTTATAGCTCCGATAAAAAACAATCACTCTCAAATTCAGGTCAGGTTCATGCATTATCAAAAATTATTACACTTGAAAAATGTTTGATAGTATTATGAAAATTATTTCAAATAAATGACAGTTCTCTATTGTCAGTGTCAGATTAATCATATGAAAGACAATCTCATCCAAATGAAGCTGATACAGAGGTATTTACCCAAAAGTAATTCCACTGAAGATCATCCAAATCAATACAGTTGTATATGAATCCCTCTCAACAGTCATTTCAACGCAATCCAACCAATTATTTCAGGTCCAGATGTATTTACCTCGATAATGACTTTATAACAGCATATTCAAATCAAACCCAGTTACAGATGTATCTACCTCGGCAACGACTCAAAATGCAGCTCAACTAATCAACTCAGGTTCAGATGAATTCACCTCACCAATCCCATTATTCTTAATTCTTCTTCAAGCAGTCTTTCTTCATGTTATAGTTTGTATATAAAATTCTTTTATATTACTTTGTTTTAAAATTCCCTCCTATGCACCCTTTAACACCATTTTTATTATTAAATTTTCTTGATACAAAATTGTTTGTTCTACATTTTAGAATCGAAAAAATAGTTGTTATTTTATATCATCCCATTCATCATAGTAATAAATATTTATACAAACTGTTTAAAACTAACACCCTGGATTACATGACATTTTATAATAAGTAACGTTTTCAAATATTAACTCAGCTAAGAACTTTCACATTAATTTAAACTATCTTACATTTTGTCTTAATTATTACTTAACTTTTAATTAAAGTACGTTTTTTTCTATAATAACTGTCAAAGTGTTACAATGTTGGTAGATATGTGAGTAAAACGCTAGGAAATTGTTATACCTCGTGTTGGTAGAACTTTTTCAAAATTATGGTTATGTGTCAATTTTGAATGTCAAAGTTTCTTAATTTGAACTCTTGACAAATTTCATTTTTTTACTGGAATCAAACGTTCATTATGTTTATTTTCAAATATTGTAAGTTTAATAATTAATAAATTTGCAATATTTTACTATTACTGGGCTGTTCGTTTTACTCACTATTATGACATATCTGTCAAAATTAGAAATCATTTTTTTAGTGGAAGAAAAGAACTAAATATCTATGCACCAACATTATTAAAACTAGGGACCCTGCAGGAATGCAACTTATCCCCTAGAAAGTTGACCTTGAAAATTATTATAGACAAAAAATGGACTTTATGAATCGCTTCCTGATAACATCATTACAACATATATACTATATACGGTGACCGCCAAAAAGTTGGCATAATATGAGAAACATTTTTATTTTTGATTTTTCAAAAAAACTTTTTAAGTCAATAATTTTTGCTTGTTTAAAAACCTATTTAGCGCTTATCAAATATACCGAGTGAGTTTTACTTATTTAGAAAATGGGGTTTTTCGAAATTGTTAAAATAAAAACTGATATTTTTCAGAAATTAAGTAAGATTGTAATGAGATTTTTTAGAGTGTGTTATTTTTAGCTAACTGAACAATCTCAAGGCCAGAAAACACCTAATATTTTTTTTAAGTTTAGCTAAAAATTGGTTTATTAAGAAAACCAAAGTTGTGTATCAGTACGCAAAAATATGAGGCCGTGATTTAAATCGTATATGAGAATTTATAGGTTGCATATTGGAATTTAAAACCAAAAAAGGTTTTTCCGGTATGTTTATTATTTATGAAGTTTGGAGCTGTTTATCAATTTACACGCTGAATATATAATTTCCAAACAAATTGTATAACATCATATTTCAAAATTTTGCAACTGCATTTGTGCGTTTCGTAAAATATATCACATGATAAAGTTGATATCAGTTAAGTGTAAACTTCGACCTTCGGGATCGACATCTTCAAGTTATATGTCAGCCGCTTAACTATTAACACACAATCGATTTGTTGTAATTTTTTCTTTAAATATTTTGATTATTCGATTAACTGGTTTGGTTGCACACGTGTAACCTTCTTACATTAGGTTTTGTCATGCACACACGTGGGTAGCACACATTTTTAAATTGAGCATCGATACCAATCAGCTACTTTTGGTGTGATTATGATTCACAAATCTTGTTAGTAATAGACTTGGTTTAACAGAGTATACATTTTTTGTTATAATTTTTAAATCTAAATTAGTGATTTGATAATTTTTCTTGAGAGCAGCTGTCCCAAGTTTCAGTAATATGTAATTTAAATTTAATTCAATGTTAATTTGACAAAAAGTTAATAACATACGAATGGTAGATCGTAGTTTTGATTTTTAAATCAATAGAAGTACCAAATCGTTCATGTTGGTAGCCTTTAAACGGTAACCTTGGCTTTTAGTATTCATTAATCAACACGTACAGGAAAAATGTTACTAACTTCTATTTAATGTTATATGAATGGTTATTGTTAATTTTCATATTAACTTATAAAATTATTATTTCGGACACGAAATGTATAACAGATTTATAATTTCTCTGTTTCAATTATTATTATTAGTTGTTAAACTCCGACGGAAAGGAACCACAAAAGAAAACAAATCAACGGCGTCTGCTTTCTCCATTTTAGTCTAATCAACCGGTGAATAACCGTGAATAGTTTTTTAACTTCAGTGAAATTTAGAGCACATTTCTGTTGCTAGAGGAGAAGAATCAATAACTTGCAACGCATTTTTCAACATTTAATTTCGGCATTCTATTATTATTAATCTTTATGTGCCTATTTTGACATTTGTCAACTCGAAAAGGTTTTGTTTATTCTGTAGTATGGCGAAATACACAATAAAAAAAAAACAAATAACTTCGCATGTACAACCGAAAAAAAATAAGTGGAATCAAAGTCCTTAAATTTATATAAAAAAATATATTGAACAGCCGATGTTCATTAGTAATGCGGATGAAACATTCTGTAATCTGAAATAAATGAACCAGTAAAAACCAAGCACTTTTAATTAGCGTGATCGCCTAATACAAAGTTTCCACAGATCAGAATTGTGCAGGGCCGGCTCAACTAAACTATTGGGTTATAGTAAACTTCACTGTAACTGTTCTTAGAAAAATCTGGTGTGATACACGCACACAAGTTCCTTTTACAGTGATCTTGTAATTAGACAACCATTTTTAATTTTTTAGCATTTGTCAAAAATATTTTAAAAATACAAATTCTACACAAACCGTAAAAAATAGAGCGTTAGTTCAAGAGACAAATTTTCTCTAAAATTTTAAGTTAAAATCAAAAATGTAATAATATACCGGGTGTTCTATTTAAAATAGGAGTTTTTTCTGAAAAAGCTAGCTGTGGCATCTAGGTAGTACACAAAACACACACAATTTTGAATTTTTGGGGTGAATCCAATACTTCTTTTGTTGTAAAAGGAAGTAAAAAATTCAGGAGATAATAATTATTTCTGAAACTATGTTTATCCCACATTATTCATTGCATATCGATTTACAAAGCTTAACATCTCTATTAAATAGTTTGCAACGTGATGTATTGATATAGCTCAGAATGTACCTATTTTTAAATGATAGTTTTTAAGTTAAAACATGCCTGAGTACGATTAGAAGATCAAGTGTTTGCAAATAGTAATCTATGACTATTCGTTATTAAAATTAAATTAAAATTTTATTAATCGGAAACATTGAAAACTCTTAGATAAATGGTGTAGTACATTTTGAAAATAAGTACCTACCTACAATCAATAAATAGTTATTTAAGAATAAGTACATTAGAGCTCCAATTTGTTTATTATATAACTTTTCTTATGTCATGATGGATAACCCGGAACATCGGATAATCGAAGGTCGGACAGTCCTATTCATGAATTGCAAGAATATTTGTGTCCAGTAGATTGGTAGAAAAAAGGCAGGCCTGTTAATAAGGTTTCTTATTTTCAAACCAGCCAAAGATAAGGTCGAAGAAAAAATCTACTCTTTTGGAAGTGTCGATGAGCATTGGAGTTGCAGAAATTATATTTTATTTTTACATGCATTCTCCGGGTGTTACACAACTTTTGGTCTTTTTAATAAAGGCAAAACAACCGTTTAAAATTACTGAAAAATTGACACCACTTGGGAGTTGCAGCTAAAATATTCAAACAACGTGACACGTTTTATGAATTAATGTCTTTTAATGGAAAACATATTTTCTTGTCCATGTATGGTGCTTCAGTTAAAGAAACTTCTGTGAATGACCGTCGTTAGTTGTGTTTTGCTAAACAAACCAGCACACTTGAGCTATTATCAATTATCACATACAGCTAGTGCAGCTGAACAAAACTAGTTTATTATCAACTCCAGAAATGGTTATACAGTATGACCAGAAATATTCAGTACTGAATTAGAAAAAAAAAAAACATACTGCTTAAATGATCAAAATAAGTTTGATGTTAATGTCACTTCCATGTCAACTCAAATTAGAGTTACAATTTCGGTACTGTATATTTACGGTGATAGTGTATAATGAAAATCTCGAATATTGAGGATTGAAATTTAAAAAACCTGTATTTTGAACCCAAAAATAATGCCCCTTACTGCTCCGGATTGTATTTTGAACACGGTTTCGGCTGTCGAAAATTTGGAAAGCAATTTGCGCTAATTAATTGTCACGGAGACTCTTATCTGAAGACTGCGCCAGAAGATGATTCATCAGGAAACAAAACAATAGCGACGAGGAAATTTATAGCACAAAGATGGCCAGATGGCTATAGGTTATTTCTTTGAACAACGCATTTCTTTTTAATCAAATGAAGAAGAAGTCAAAGAAGGGAAAGAAGACGAAAATAAAGAAGGAGGAGGGGAGAAGAAGATCAAACATAATTTTGTTTTATTGCTTATATGAAAAAATGTGATTCTGTTTCTTTAAAATTATCACCGCTCCAAAGTATTGAATTCATGAATTCATTGTTTATTATTAGTTTATTATTAGATCATAGATAATCGCTTATCAGATTAATGGTTAGTGATAATCTTGCTGGATGTTCACTAATCCCAGGTAAATAGTGAACTATATTGCGGCACCAATTGGAAAACAACCCAATAATAATAATGAGCAACTACCTAACGACAAAGTTCTCTACAATTAATTCAGCAATATCAACAACTCAGCGCACCATCAAACTACACACAACCTCCATTCAAAGCTACTCAAGCAATAACATCTGTTAAAAACTTTATTCTTTCACTTTTCTATTACTCCACATAACTAGTACAAGTAACACTTCAGAAGTCACAGCAATGCTCTCATAGCTCTCATAGCTCATATACTACACCCAGTTTGAAGCTCTCCCGTCAATTTGTTTTAATATAAATTTGCGTCAATCTACACGCATCTGTTTTTGTTGTGCAGAAAACAAATCGGTTTTCCAATGTCTAGTTGACTTCTTGTCTACAAGATGAATATGTAAAATAGTATATTTACTGAGAATCCAATCGTCGGTCATATTATTTGGATCGGTTTTAATTAAGTTTTCCACACGGAATTCATTTTCTGGAGTGACTGCATCGCAGGTCTGAGCGGTTGTGCTTCATGTTCTAACTCTCGAAACCAATGACTAACGGTGGATAATGAAAGAGTAATATCATTAATAGTATATTATGATACGAGTTTTATAAGAAGCATTTTGTAGTACGCACGGATTTAGGGTACGACGAGCGAAGCGGGGAGTGACCTAAAGGAGTAAGTGCTACAAAATGCCATATAAACGAGGTATCATAGAGTATTTTATCTACTTTGCCACTTTTTTAAGCAAAAAAAAAATGAAAATTTTTAGTATTTTTATTATAGCATCGCTTTGTGTGTATTACGATACGCAAACGGGTATCGTAATAGCCTCAGTACGAACGCAAAGTAGATAAAAGCTGTTATTAAACGTCATAGCATTGCTCATATATAATTTAACTGCCTTTTATAATCGTACTGTAAGAGATAGTCTATTTGGTGGTTATACCTTATATAAATATGCTTAATTATAGAGGTTAAATAAACACGTCTTGCTTCAAGAACTAATATATTAAACTGTTTATAAATGTGTTTGGATAGTTGCTTAACAATATGAACATAGACGACTAGATTACCTCCCCCCTCCTCTCAAATGATAAAAGGAGGACGGGGGACCGGGTAGGAAAACAAATATAACCTTGTATGAATTTAGCAGGATTATATTTAGCTCCAAAACCTCCTGGATCTTTTCAAATATCTTTAAAAAACTAATAACAATAAATGATAATAAAATGTAACAATAAATAATAAATAACACAACACTACACATACACTGCAACTGGTTAAACCAGCCTGGGTCGTCGATCGAGCATCTCCTACTTCAGAGATGAAAATTGAAAAGAGGAAAAAAACTGCAAGAGCATGCATGAAAAAGTAAAACCATTATAAGCAACAAACAAATGAACACATGAAAGCGTGGAAGCTTTATATATGTAAAAAGTAGGCGGCATCAGCCGGATAAAACTGCCTGTCCCGGCAATGTCTTCCAGTGATATAGTTATTTGTGTTACCAAACTTTAAAAAATCTTAATCTTATGTTCGCAACTGCAGAAGTGTGCATGTGATGTTGCTGCGTATGCACCTCCCTACAAGTAACCGATGGTTATGATTGAGGTTGTATGTATGCAGCTTGTATCATAGTAAGAGGCGGAGGTGTGCCTGGGGACGACACAAGACCGAGCACGTATGGCTACTGCATGTACGAATCAGAGTAGATTATGGGTCTACGTGTGTAGCGGTAGCAGGCTGCGAACGCCACTGTGGATGTGCAAGAGTCAATAATTGACCGATCACAAGCGTTTCTGTACTTACCGGACCAGCGTAGGTCGTGGAGGCACGTGAGCGGCACGAGCAGATTGCGCTTGCAATTGGGAAAGTAGCCGATAAACGAAAGTTGCTTCAGAACGAGACGGCAGTGCATAATCGCACAAGAACGTAGGTGCCTGACATCCAGATACACAACAGACCCGCTAGAATAAGACGTCTATGTCCGATAATGTGAACTGCATAAAGGTGAATTTAAATTGTGGCAAAACAAAATACATTTTCTAGAGGAAGGCTATGTATATTTACATGTGAATGTGGTTTGCATGCAGGTCCAATATCTGATGCACCAAAGAAAGATGGCGAAGGATGTATTTGGACTACATGCAAGAGAGAAAATATGTTCAGATGCAGAAGTGTGAGAATGACGTTGCTATGCATGCGCCCCCCACCCTCCCACCCTTGCAGACAAGCGACCGATGGATATGTAAACAATGAACGCGGAAGAAGGCTGCGCAAATCTGCAGATAAAAAGACAAATTCTACATGCTACAGATAATTTTGTGGGAATCACCACCTTTTGTGGTTATACCTTACATCATTATGCTTAATTATGGAAGTCAAGAAAACACGTCTTGCTTCAAGAACCAATATATTAAAGTGTTTATAAATTTGTTTGAAGCGTCGCCTTAACAACACGGGATTCTTGTTAAGCGGCAAATTTACTTAATATATTTCTTAGCAAAACATTCTGACAGAAAACGTAAACATTTAATCGGCTATTTTAATGCACTTGGGATATTACTGTTGATTAAATTGCGATGATAAACTAAGATTTGAAGAACAGGATTTTCAGAGATTAAGAGTAAAATTAGATAGTTTATAAAGTAAACGCATTCTGAAGAAGTAAACAATTTATTTTGAACAAGCTAAATCATAGTAAAAAAGATGCAAAGAAAAGTACAATTATTTTTATTTAAAACCAAAAAATTCTAAAGTTTAAATTAGTTCGTGTTTACAGAGTCCGCTTTCTTGCGCTAAACAGTAACCTAAGCGATCATATAAACTTCTCCGCACATTAGCCAACATATTAGGACTAATCCTCTGAATCGCCTTTTCAATCGCTGGTAATGTTATCCGGAAAACCATAATTTTTCGATTTTATGTAGTCCCATAAGAAGAAATCATTGGGAGAGAGATCTGGAGATTTAGCTGGCCACAAAACGGTTCCTCGTCCAGTCAAAAGTCTATTTGAGAATGCATTGTTCAGATATTCTTGAACTACAAGTGTTGGTAATGTGGCAGCCATCCTGCTGGAACCAAAGTTCATTAAATTGTTCTTACCCAGCATTCCTACCCAAACATTTAAGTTTTAGGGTACTGGGTTCAGAATTTAAAATATCTATACAGATTTTCTAGCGGTCAATAAGTACATTTTATGAGTTATGGCGATCAGGCACTGGAAAATGTCAACTCATCAGTGAAAACGACTTTCCGGAGAAAGTTTTCTCCATTTCTGTCACAGTTTTACAATATTCCATACGTCTACAATGGTCATCGGGAGGAATTTTGTGTGTCTTTTGTAGTTTGTAGGATCGAAAACAAACTTTTCGTAAAATAATTCAGCAGTGGAAGCATCTAAATCCACTATTTCGGAGGATTGGTCATTAGCGGTAGTACAAACCGTTAGTTCCTTTAAATTCCTGTCTTCGTTAGGATGCTAGGCCTGTTGCGCTTTTGGGGACAAACTTTTCCAATTTTTTTAAAATTTGAGGTAGCTCTGTACAACGTTGCTAACGACTGAAAACGTCTATTTTCAAATGTTGTGAAAGAATTTTGAATTTCCCGAAACGTTTGACTCTGACAATTCCTTTTTACAATTTGCACTATTCCGTTGCTTCCTAGTTATCTGTTTTAAGATAGAAATAATAGCAGATATATTAGCTGTTGACAAAATTCGCGGACTGTCAAAGTAAAATATCAGCATCTGTAAATTCGTCACATCGTCTACTGTGTTCGTAGTAAAGAAAATCTGTCTATATATTGATTTGAAACGTTGACTTTCTCAAGCCATATCTCCGAAACTCTCTCCATAACTTACTCCGGTTTTGATCTCAAAAGTTAATTTGAACTTGAAGGAGATCATTGAGACACTAAAAACTATAGATTACGCCGATGAAAAAAAGTTTCCCAATGAGTCAAAAATGTTTGTACAACGACCCTTATTGTTTAACCCCCATGTACAATTTTAGTAATTTTTGACTTTAAAGGTTGTTCGTATGGTATGAACTAACTCCTATAAGCATTTCAAGTTTCTACGTGTTTTGGAAGAGGTCAAAACATGCAAAGCTGACTTTTCTTAAAGCCTCCATATTGGATCCGCCATATTGAGTTCGCCAGATTTTGGCCTTTTTGATTAACCTTAGGTCCCAAGAAATGTCTGCTCCGAATTTCAGGTTTGTACGTCATCGGGAAGTGCAAAATTAAGTCGGCCAATTTTTTGCAACAGACTCATTTCATCTCCTATAGTTCAACCAACATGTATTACTTAGGTAATTTTTGACTTTAAGGGCTGTTCCTATGGTATGGACTAACTCCTATAAACATTTCAAGTTTCTACATCTTTTGGAAGGGGTCGAAACGTGAAAAGCTGACTTTTCTTAAGGCCGTTATATTGGATCGGCCATATTGAATTATCATGATTTGGGATTGGAATGTGGAATGTTAATTTTAAGTATAGCTTGGCCACCCAAATTTCGTTTCTTTATTTTTAAGGATACATTTCAATTTGGTTTATTTTTGTCATTCTATGCACTCTTCGTGAAAGTGTATATGTTACACCCAAACATCGAAAAAGCTCACTGAGCGAAAAAAAAACGACCGCAACGCGTTGCGGACGGTGCCAAACGACCAAATAACGAAATGACATAATTTTCCACGTTGTGTCCGTTCTTGTTGACCACGACGCGTCGTGGACAATGCTCAAACGGCCACGACGCGTTGTGGATGATTTAGAAAGCTCATAAACTGAC
>CALNHX010010521.1:0-39462 GCA_940337035.1 Agriotes lineatus
AATCCAATCTATTCTTACAGCATCTACATATGTCTAATCGAGTAGAATCATCAGCACGACTAACGCTTCACAAATTAATGAGAAGGAGTCATTATTATTCGATATTACTGTAAATCATGAACAGCTGGAATTATCTAAAAAAATTCAACATGTTTTGAGAATGCTTGGCCAGCTCTCGTTTCGATCGATCTTAATGTACTTAACTCAATCCAATCTATTAGTTGTAATAGATGGAAGAATTATCTAAAAAATCCGAACATGTTTTTTTATTTAACTCAATCCAATCTATTAGTTGTAATAGATGAAAGAATTATCTAAAAAATCGGAACATGTTTTTTATTTAACTCAATCCAATCTATTAGTTGTAATAGATGGAAGAATTATCTAAAAAATCGGAACATGTTTTTTATTTAACTCAATCCAATCTATTAGTTGTAATAGATGGAAGAATTATCTAAAAAATCCGAACATGTTTTTTATTTAACTCAATCCAATCTATTAGTTGTAATAGATGGAAGAATTATCTAAAAAATCGGAACATGTTTTTTATTTAACTCAATCCAATCTATTAGTTGTAATAGATGGAAGAATTATCTAAAAAATCCGAACATGTTTTTTATTTAACTCAATCCAATCTATTAGTTGTAATAGATGGAAGAATTATCTAAAAAATCGGAACATGTTTTTTATTTAACTCAATCCAATCTATTAGTTGTAATAGATGGAAGAATTATCTAAAAGTCCGAACATGTTTTTTATTTAACTCAATCCAATCTATTAGTTGTAATAGATGGAAGAATTATCTAAAAAATCCGAACATGTTTTTTATTTAACTCAATCCAATCTATTAGTTGTAATAGATGGAAGAATTATCTAAAAAATCGGAACATGTTTTTTATTTAACTCAATCCAATCTATTAGTTGTAATAGATGGAAGAATTATCTAAAAAATCGGAACATGTTTTTTATTTAACTCAATCCAATCTATTAGTTGTAATAGATGGAAGAATTATCTAAAAAATCCGAACATGTTTTTTATTTAACTCAATCCAATCTATTAGTTGTAATAGATGGAAGAATTATCTAAATAAAACTGAACATGTTTTGAAAATGCTTGGCCAGCTCTCGTTTCGAAGTTTTGATCGAATTTATTGTACTTAAACGCAATCCAATCTTCACTACAAATTATAAAAATCTAAAATACCATATTTCAGTCGGTCTAATTTGACAAATTTTATGAAGATTTGATATAATTTGCAGGTGAGGTGGCCTGACCTTTTTAAGTGTAAAAGTATCAAAAAGTTAAGTTTTTTAATGCATTCAATCGCAATGTGAAAAAATACATTATAAGGGAGACAAAAGTGCAATTGTTCCTTAGGTGTGAGTTTAAAGCCCACGGGCGAAGCCTCAGGAGTACAAATACAGAGGGAATAATGGCGTTCTCTCCTGCCATGTATAAGTATACTATTTTTTCCACAACCGGGATCAGAAATACAAGAAACAAGTGTTTTCATAACTAAATCATTGCTGTAAATCAGAATTATGCTACAATATTTAGCAGCATTTGAATTGTGTTATTTTACGAATATCATGATGACAGACATTTTCATTTTATTTCGTATTGTAACATTTTCCCCCTAGAGAGAAAATGTGTTCTTTCTGTCACAATATTTGTAACCTAAAATCTGATTTCTAGTCCCTGTTGTGGAGTGAGTGTTTTTCAGAGTAATGTCATCAGAAAATAGTATAAATAGTATGAGAATACTTTATCGCACTTGGTCAATGGTAACGTAAAATAAATAACTCTCCTTGGTGATTGCATGTTCTTCAGTCTTACAATATTTGTCTACGTGGGCCCGAGTGGTTTTGAATTTCCTATTGCCAAATGGTTTTCAATCGTTGTTATCGTCAGAATACACAAACGCCATTCTCTATTTGCGATCGCCAACTGTCCTCGTAACTCAAAACAAAAGCAATTAAAACTTGTAAGGAAACTTGCCCTGGCATAAGTACCTGAAAAAAGTGAACGTGATTTTTCTTCAAATGTATTTTGCTCTCGTTATTCTGCTGTAGATATGGAATATCATCATTATTTACTGCCCTTTTCAAAAGGTACATTGGAATTGGAACCTACAACTTTTGCGCAACACTTACTTAACGTCCACAATTTCTTAAACCTGTAACAACAAATGTTAATAGTAAATTGAGAGTAAGATAAATCAGGTAAAGGTACCATCTGGAAAAACAACTAAGAATCTGTACTCCGTAGAAATGTAAATTAGCGAAAGACAATAACCTCTTAAATTCCTTCAAGTTCAAAAGTTGAGTTTGATTTCCATTTGTTTCTGCACCATCTTTTATGGCATCTAGTAAATCTGGAGGATCTATCTACGCAATGTTTTCCTAAGCCAATGTTATTTCGTACTATTTCTGGTGCGATGCAGTCGTATAAAATTGTCTCAATTTTGGAAGCATTTCTTCACTCCAAAATTTGGCATTTCTATCAATTTCTTCAATGAAACTTTCAGTATCATAGTTTATATAAATTGCGAAATAACACTTCGAGCATCTTGTACTATTTAGTTGTCCTTGTATCTGAAATATTTTAAAAATGTATTTTCATTGTAATGTTAGCTCAGCAAAGATTAAGTAATTACTTACCGTTCTACATTTACCCCCCTCCTGGCAAAATTGTTGATACACAAAAAAACTATAACTTCGTTTTTTCTTGGTGCTGTTTTATGGCATTTAATATATAGAGGGGATCTTTACAGTGTTTGCCCTGGCCTATATTATTTTCAATTATCTCGGGAGCTATACAATTTTTATAAAAATTTATTAATTCGGGCAACATATTCTGTTCCCAAAACTCACTATCTCTTTTTATTTCTTCTTTAAATAATTCAATTTTGTCATTGAAATAGATAACAAAATAACATTTACTTTTGCGTGTTATATTAAGTTGACCTTGTACCTGAAAAAAAAAGCTTAATAACATTTTAATTTCCGTATTTGAATACTCACTTGATAATAATATGAATGATTCCTTTTCAAACGTATTATAGCTCCTTCCTTTTCTAAACAAATGCTACTTTTTTTTAATTTGATCACTTCATCTATGGTACTAGCTTCAAGATCACGGGCGGAATAGAGGCACTTGACTTCCAAAATTGCATCTTGTTCGATGATGCCTGTAAAATGATTCGAGTAGGTAAACCAAGTCAACATTTATAACATGGGTCCTTTAATAATGGGAATAGGAAAATATTATTTACCATCAGGAGATGCTCCAAGGAAACCACAATCTAAATCCACCCAAAGGCCAGATTTTGCTACCACTAGATTTGTTTCCTGCTGAAATCGTTCAATGGCAACTTGCTCTTTGGAAATGCCATATTCTGTAGCTTCTGAGTAAAAATTCGTTTGGGTCAAACAACTTTTAACAATATTATGGCAGGGGGTATGTGGCCGTCTCTTTATTATCCTTCCAAACATTGATGCTGTTAATCGTAATCGCCTTTCGCTTTCATAAATAGGATTTCCAAATTGCCCTACAGAGTTTAGTTGAATTTGGTCTCTTTCTTTTTCGTTTACCTGTAAATTATTATTGAAAATGGATACATCAAAAACTTTTTTCAATAAATCCGGTTTATTACTTGAAGTTTCTGCAGTAGAAGTTCGCATTCCATCTTAATAGTATCAGAATCCATCTCGGGCATTTCTACGTTAGATCCATAATCTCTGTTCACTTTCACATCTACTTTACGTTTTTTATTATTTTTATTCTGATTTTCTTCATTCGGAAACAGTCGTTTGCGTGCATAAGAGTTTCGTTTTCTTGTGCTCTTCTCTACAAACTTTTCAAAAAACTTTCCAGGGCTACTTTTGGTGAGTCGTTTGTAAGGACTGTAATGCCAGTTACATTGCTTATTGTACCTTAATCCTGCAAGGTACACTCTTCTTTCATATGAACCTCGTTGTACTAAATTTAACCGCTTGCCCATATTGAACCGGGATACTATATTCATAAGCCTCTCAGCTCGATTATTATTTTCATTATGAATTAGTAAATGAGCTTTTCTTGTCAACAGTTCAAGGGCTCCTAAAAAAAATGTAAGTACCACATGTATTTATTGTTTTCATACATTCCAAGGGAACTTACCAGATAAATGGCTATATATGAATGTGGACTTCAATAGAGGAATCTTACTCTGCGACTGGTCACCCACAGTATTGCAGATACCGTTTCTGCACACAGAATGATCACCATATACGTGGTAGAGGCCATTCTTCAAATCTTCTCTGAGTAAATCAACGTTCTTTTCATTTTTGGAGTGTTCGTATATTGAACATTTGGCCCTCTTTTGCAGTTCCTTAATCTTAGTTACAGTTAGCAACTTTCGACCTTCAAGTTTGATGTGTGTATCCTTTTTGATCTTGTACAAATGTTTTCCATAATTTTTTAAGGCATGATTTGTGCATTCTATTTTATTTATTGTTTGACCATACGACACTTGCCGTCTCAATTTAGCAAACACGCTAGAATCTCCATCAGCTATGAATTGACGGTACCTTACACCATGCATGGATTCACTCAGATTGAAGCCTTCTACAGCCATGTCAGCTTCCATAGCTGGTGCTGAATTATCCCAATTCTTGTAACAGGTGTGCGATTTAGGTTCATCATTATAATTTTCTGCACGAGCGCATATGCAACAGAATTTATTTCTGACCCCAATAAACAACACTTTTCCAGTATGACGACCTATTATTCCTATCATTCCTGACAAAGCATTGTAGTTAGTTCCATAACTGCGTTTACTCCAGGACCCGTCTACATATACTGTTATCCATGGTGTACCGTCCTCATATACATGACCCATCTCAACAGCATGTGCCTTTTCTTCGGCACCAGCGGCTTCCATTGATCTCCATAACGAAGCTTTCCATTCCTAAAATAAAAATGTTTAGTGCATACAAACTCAATTTTATATTTATAATTATTACAACTCCTAACTCTGTCTCTATGTTACTGAATTGTTTCTCTGGCATCATAGGAATATCTAAACAACTAAACAACTCGTCTAAGTGAGAATATGTACTGCCGGTTGCTAGGGTTCCCCAAACTGCGCCAACATTTATCAAAGAACCAGATTGTCTCGGTGCTTCAGTATCCAGTCGGAAAATTTTGTTACACATTGTACAATTCAGTACAATCGTACTAACCAATCCTTTTGAAGTACGTATCTCATCTTTGACTATAATTTTACCAAGAGAGCAAGTTCTAGAATGTGTATATTGGAAGTCCAATGCAGTTTGCAGAACATATCCCAACTCTACTATTCTGTTTCCAGTAACTGGACACGGTTGCTTAGGAGTAGTGTCACGTTCCACACTTAATGGATAATTCCAAATTCTAAAATCAGATATCACAGTAGAATATTAAGTTACATACTTGGTTGTTGTACTCTTACTGGTCATATTCCTCAGATGATATAACGCCATATTCTTTTTCCGGTAACTTTCTTACTTCTGCTTCATATGTCTTTAATTTCAAGTTTGGAGTCCTAAAACTACAACAATGATCATACATAGATACTATTCAATAGCTAGTACCTGCTAAGCAACTTACAAAGGATTTCCATAATTGCTGGTAATGTCATCAGTGTCACTGGTCCCTTCATAACTAATATTTTCTGTCAATAATGAACTTGTGTTGGTCCTAGCAACATAAAGGAAATAGCAATTTATGTTACAAGTATGAAATTAAGGACTTTTTGGACGAGCCGCAGTTTATGGCCCATCGAGTGAGGCACATAAATAAGGCAAGTGTAAAAGTTCTCTTTCGTACGAGTTACATCCATAATTTTTTGTTCTACTGCTTTGGAAGCGTATATTCTTTTTAAAAAAATACAGTTTAATCGAGATCATGAGCATATGAAAAAATTACAATGTGTATTTTGATTTCGATCAATGGAAACACAGCTTTAGTTGTTTTTGTTATGGTTATTACTGATGAAAAGTAAAAGGTACTAGTACGAAAAAGTGGATGTTTTCAGCTGGTAAACACGGTCCAAATTGATAGCTTTTAGATGCAGTAGAACAACAAAGCAATTTGCAGTGCAAAAAGTAACTTCCAATTTTTGAGGCAGGTTAGGTAGGTAGGTACTACCTTTGATGAAATGGCAGAATTTAATTGAATTACGATAAAGTGCTTAAGTATGTAATAAAAATTATGCAAAACCTTTATCGAAGCAAGCAAAATGTTTGCTTCTGTGCTTGATAGTGGACGGAACATTGAAGTTCCGTTACATTGTATGTAACACATCTTTGGCGAACATTAAACTTTTTCATTTAAATGTTATAGTTTCAACTGTAAGTGAGCTATTGAGTAAGTTTACAATATTGAGCTACCCTGTATATTTTAGTGATAGGTAATAATTGAATTATTCAATTCATCATAGTACTTACTCATTTGTTCCTTCAACCATTTCAGTTGGATTAACATTTATTTCAGAAATATCCTCAGTTAGGTCTTGAAATAGTACGCTTTTGCTAGAGCTGAAATGACAAAAGTACAATAGGTTACATCGTAACTAAATAGTGTGATATTTATATACACGCAGTATGCCAAAGTTTGCACAATATGTGGGCACTGTATAAACTTATAAAACACAACTTATTTTTGTTTCTCTTTGACAAAAAAGTACATGTAATAGATCCACGAACCTCTGGCACAATAATTCATTTGCCTTCATCCATCGCAATTTATTTGCTTTGGACTTCTTATTTCGTTTCCGTTGAATTGCTATGCTTTTTGGCATCTTTGTATGTGATTTTATTTGATGATACAAACCAATCTAAAATTCTAACAATATCATGTAATAGCAAATAATGACACACAAAAATCACTTACTTATATTTCCACGTCACTTATCACAGCTACCAATAAATTCAATAATTATTACAATAATTCACAACTTTCACAATTCACCCACAACGAACGCTCGTTTGGTAAGTTGGGTTTCAAATTGCGGTCGAAACTGTTCCACAAGCAGAAATCGATATGAGTATGCACAGACAGTAAATAAACTTCTGTTGAGCTCAACTTTGTCAACTCAGCAAGTTGAGAAAATATTTGGCGGGAGTTTTTCTTAGGGAAGCGAAATCGAAACGCACCGAGCACGGAAAAAAACACTTTTCTCACGTGTTGTACATGCGATTTTTACGCGCCTGTCGGGAATTTTAAAAATTTAGAGTTACAAATATCAATAATCATACAGAAAATCGATGCTAGCAGAAAAATACCACTTTTATAAACGAGTTTGTAGTTAGAAATTTTCCTACAGTACTTGAAAAATAATATTTCTTGACCACTTCAGGTACCTACCTAAGCATTTCAAAGAAGGCGTTTAGATTGTTTTGAGAGTCATAAATAAGGGGTTTGTTGATTTATGTAGCACGAAATATTTCAGATAAGCTATAGCCCAGATAAGCAATGCGAAAGTGCCATCTGTTATCGTGTAGTCGCAACCATGCATCATGCAGCAGATTTCAGCATACTAATAGAGCCAAAAATAAATTCATAATATTGAACATTACTGCCATCTTACGGCAGTTTAATACGTCAAATACTCCCACTCCGCTTACGGCCTGCTCTTAATAGGCTTATTTTGAGCTCTAGTATATGTCGTTACTTTTTTGCCACACCTTTCATGGACACCCTGTATATTTAGCTTAAATCGCTTTTTTTACAATACATCTCGTATTTTGCTAGTCGGGACACTATCGTATCCCTTTTTGACATTTATAAACATAAGATGTCCTACGTGTTATATGCCATTGATTTTTCTGCTAGCTGCGATAAACAGAATACATTATCTATATAAGATCTACCTTCTATAAATTCGTTTTGCTTCTCCAGATCCTGGATCTTCTATTCTGGATTTATGTATCCGCCCATACAGTCGTCCCATGGTGCACATTACACTGATCCCCCTATAGTTTGCACAGTTTGATTTATTGCCCTTTTTATAAATATGTAGATGTTATATTTATGCTGTTCTCTACTGCTGGGGAATTTCGTCATGTCATGTTTGAGGCAATTGTTATATAATGTTGTAATTATCTCCAAGGCGGTGTGTTTTAAAAGTTCCACAAGACAAGTTTATGGACCAGCAGATATTTCTTTGTATTCTTCCTCGTTAAGAGTCATGTTTTAATCAGGGATATTTGTATTATATTCTTCTCTATTCTGTGAAAGTAGCGCTTCATAGTAGTTTTTCCATTTATCAATGCTAATCAATTCCACTTTGTAATTTGTCGTTTGTTGTTAAGCCCTTGCGTTTTGTACCAAACTGTAATGCGACGTTTATTTATACCACTTATCCTACGTTATTTTAACTCTTAATTGCCCTTTTTTTGCTAGCTAACTCAGTCATGAATGCACAAGACTCATTGTTACCTTAGTGTGGCTATGGGATGTCAATACAGCTTTGTTCGTTTATACTTATATTCCTAAAAATAAACACTAACCCCGTTAGAAATAAAAGCCAGGTTGTTTACATAAACGTCATATACTCTAGATGCAGATATACATACACATAAACACATTAAAATAAGATACACAGCGATAATACATAAAAGTTATATACTGTCAATAATAAAGTATAGCTACATTAAATTGCTAAGTACTAAAAACTGATTTCTACTGGCTTTTATAATTTATACGACATACAAAAATAATATATCAAGCATTAATACTAACAAGATTCCGCACGAAATAAGTTTGATGCACTCCGCCAAGTTCACTTAATCACGTGGGTGTAGCCACTATCAATTAATGTGCCACGACTACCCATTTAATGGTGTAAGTGTAACCACTATCGATTTCTTGATGACTCATACGACGGCTGGCTTAGTGATGACGTAATACTTTGCAATCTCTTCAAACGTGATACCAACATTGGATTTTACATTCACTAACCTGTTCTCACAATCAAAAACCCAGATCGGACTCCTCTGATGGCGTCCTCACAATTGCCTTCTGCAAAGAATGATATGCCCTCGATATTGCTTCCAAGGTGCGCTACGCTTTCAAAGCTGTATCTCAGCTCCAAGAAACACAAAGCGTCGATTGCTATTTAAGCACGCCAACGCGTACATTCACAAAAATTTAATTGTTTGTTTATTTATGACTGTCCACTTTTGACATTAGCCTGAAGATGGTTTAATATATAAGCCGAAACATGTAGCGTATGTACAATATATGTTAATATTTATGAGGAAGACAGTGTTTACTTTACATTAATTTAGTTTGTAGTACAATTTTTTTTCCATTCTTTTCTGTTCGTGGTTCTTTTCCTCCAGTCCGTAACATTCATCCTTTTCAGGTCTTTTAAAACTTTGTCTTTCCATCTGTGTCTAGGTTTTCCTTGTGGTCTGGCTAGATCTGGTTTCCATTCCCTTATTGTCCTGATCATTCTGTTTTCCTTTGCCTTTTCCAAGTGTATTTGTAGATTCTTATTTTTGTTACTTTTGTGATTTTTTTATCTTTTAATAATGGCTTGTATATATTAAACAGTTTATACCCTCAGTGGATCCGCACTTGTATGTCTTGCTCTTTGTTATTTTTATTGTTTATTTCCGTTTCGAAGTATGTAAATGTTTGTACGTTTTCAAATTCATGTTTTCCCACCTTGTATTCTTTTGAGTCAGCGTCTTTCCCTCTTTTGCAGTGCATATATTTTGTTTTTTCAGTATTTATTGTGAGTCCTCTTATTTTTTCTTCTGTTTCAACGATGTTAAGTGTTTCTTGTAATTTCGTTTTGCATTTCCTTATTTCTTATTGTGCTTACATGATCAGTTTTCCCAGTACAATGTTGAATAAAACCAGTGAGAGAGCATCTCCCTGTCTTATCCCCATGTTTATTTCAAAATATTCTGTCTCCCCCTCATCCAGTTTTACTGGGGTTTCTGATTTTTCCATTGTCATTTGTGTTAGTCGTATTAATTTCTGTGGTATTTATAGTTCTTTCATATCTTTTATTAATTGGGACTTTTGATTTGATCAAATGCCTTTCGAAAGTCTATAAAAAATCTGGTGTGATACACTCACACAACTTCCTTTTAAAATGATCTTATAATTAGTACAAAATTTTATTTTTAATTTTTATGCAAAAATTACAAACTCTACAAAAACGGTACAAAATAGAGCGTTAGTTCAAGAGACAAATTTTCTCTAAAATTTTAAGCTGAATTCAAAAATGTAATAATATACCGGGTGTTCTATTTAAAATTGGAGTTTTCTGTATTGTTTAATTTTCCCACTGCCCATTTCCTTTGTGAGTTACTGTTTTCTCCCCCTTTTATTATTTTCTGTTTCAATTTCGCTATTAACAGCGTGTGGTCTGTGTCTGCATTGGCGCCTCTGTACGTTCTAACATCTTGTATGAACAATGCTTTGTTTCTTGTGGTTAGAACGTGATCTATTTGTTTGCCTCTATTTCTTCCTTTATGTTCCCTTCTATGTGGGAATCTAGTGTTGCATAATGCATAGTATTAATCCATTATTATTTGTTTTATCATGGATTGTATGTTTACCTACCACTTCTCTAAGCCAATCTTCTTTCCCTACCATGGCATTGAAGTCTCCTAGTATGTACCACCAGGGTATCATGTTTTTTTAATTTGATCTGTTGCTTTTTCCAATTCTTCATAGAATTTTTGTTTCTATTTTTCGGCCACTTCTTCTGTTGGGGCGTATGGATTAATTATCAAGATGTTATTTGGTTTGCCTTTACTTCTTAGAGTTGATAGTCTTCCATTCACTGGTGTAAATTGCATAATTGCGAGTTTCGATTTCTTTGCCACTATAAATCCTGTGCCATTCTTTCCGTGTTTTGCTTCTCCAGAGTATACCATTGTAAAGTTTTGTTTGTTAATTTCTCCATTTCCTTTCCATCTCACTTCCTATACTGCTATTATATCCAAACTATATTTGTCTATTTCTTTTACTATTTGCATAATTTTTCCTAGTATTAGTAAAGTTTTTATGTTCCATGTATTGTATTCCAACTAGAAATTGGAAAGCTATTTAAAATCAGGCCAGCATTGAGAACCTTCAAATTTGACATATGTATTGGAAATTTTGGAAGACATAGTCTATACGTTTTTCAACATATTCTATGCATGTAGTACCAATACGGTTTTAAAAACTGAAGTGAAACAACTTTGCCTAAAGTTCTCAAGTCCTCAAACGGAGCCACAATCACTGAGCCTGTAGCCATCGCAAACCTCTTTGCAGACCAGTTTTATAAAGCCTACATACAAGTCTCTACTGGAAACCTACCAAAAGTTACGCAACTCCCTAGAGTCGTAGACTCAATATCAAACGTAAAGAGCAAGAAATTCAAAAAGTTCTGCTGTCTCTGGATGACAAATCTGCACCTGGACCTGAAAACCTACCAGCAATTTTTCTCAAAAATTGTTCTGAATCTTTGACCCCGGTACTTTCACATATTATGACTTCATCATTTCAAAGCGGAGAGCTCCCAAAAACCTGGAAACATGCAATTGTTACTCCTATCTACAAAAAAGGAACTCGGTTAGATCCCATCAACTATTGTTGTATCAGTCTTACTGTTGTTGTCTGTAAATGTATGGAGAGAATTATCGTGAACAGCATGGTCCCTTTCTTGCTTGCAAGTAATGTAATTCCAGACGAACAACATGGTTTTATACCAGGTAGATCAATCACAACGAATTTGCTAAGTTGTCTAAATATGTGGGCTAGATGTATTGACCAGGGTGAACCCATTGATATAGTATATCTTGACTTTGAAAAAGCTTTTGATCGTGTTCCCCATGACCGACTTCTTCTGAAGCTAGAGCATCTTGGCATTCGAGGCCCTCTACTGGCATGGATAAAGTCATTTCTGACCAACAGAACCTACCAAGTAAAAATAGGAGAAACCTTATCAGACACTTACAACGTCATGAGTGGAGTGCCACAGGGCTCGGTTCTTGGTCCCCTACTTTTTGTTGTCTATGCTGCAGACCTCAGACACTTGATTGTGTCCACAGTGAGTGTATGCGCAGATGATACGAAATTCTTTGCCAACCCATTAATCGAAAGTGACATCATTCAAGAAGACTTGCAGAGAATCCTTAAGTGGACTGAAGAATGGCTACTAACGCTAAACAAAGAAAAATGTACAGTGCTTCACATGGGGAAAAACAACCCACATTTTCTCTATAGATTGGGAAATGAAGCAGTTAAAGACGTCACATCGCAAAAGGACTTAGGCATTGAAATAACATATAATCTGAAGTGGGAATCCCACATAACCAACATTGTTAAAAAAGCGAACTCACTACTATATTTGATACGTAGAGCATTTTCAGTACTAACTCCAGAATTGTTCAAAAAAATTTACAAAACCTATGTTCGGCCCGTCCTCGAATTTGGCTTTGCGATATGGTCTCCCTATTTCGAAAAGGACATTACCCTACTGGAAAATGTACAGCGAAGAGCAACAAAACTCCCAGTCGGCCTCCACCATTTACCTTATGAAGAAAGGCTTAATAGGCTCAACCTAACGCCCTTGAAGTGTAGACGTGAACGTGCTGACCTAATTGAAACATACAAGATTCTAATTGGTCAGTACAATTGCAGTGGTTTAAGTGGTATGTTTACATTTAGTGAGAACCCTCAATTACGTGGACATAGTGCTAAGTTATGCAAGGAGCGTTTCTCTCTTAACACGCGTAAATATTTCCTGACGAATCGTGTGGTGGATTCATGGAATCGACTTCCGCAAGAAATTGTGAGTGCCGAGACCCTGAACTCATTTAAAAACAAATTGGACAATTTTCTGCTACACAATCATTAGCTATGTTATGTAAATATATATAATACTTGTTTTTTTTTATGCAATGATATTAGAAACATCTATTACGTTTAGTTTAGGCATTTAGACATGTTCAACCAAACCCTTATACAGAGGTATAAACAGCTGATAGCTGTCTGCCTTCAATATATAAATAAATAAATAAATAAATAAACTAGTACCTACGTAAATCACGCAGATTGTTACAGTGCCTTAACAACACAGTTACATGTACAATTTACAGATGAACTGTCACTACTTGAAAGCTGTTTGACATTAGAAAATTATTTATTGATTGTATGAAACCAACTTAGACATGACTAACACCCGTATGCATAGTTGTTCGCCAGCGGCTCGCCGGCGACTCGCCGGAGTTTCATTATGAATAGTATGTTGGCTGCACTGTGCGTCTATGTCAAATTCGAGGTTATCCAGGTTAGGTTTTCTGTCAGTTTTGACAGACACTGACACAAAATCTAACCTGCTAACCTTGAATTTGACATAGACGTACAGTGCCGCCAACATAGTATTCATAACGAAACTCTGGCGAGCCGCTGGCGAACAACTATGCATACGGGGGTTACACTTTCCATGATGTACTTGATTTTAAATAACTTTCCAATTTTTGGTTGGAATACATAACTATCTTTTTCTACGGCCACTACTAAAAGTAGGCCTTTTAGCGCTTAGCTTTTTTTTATTAAAAGTAATGTTTTATAATTTAGCGTGTTAAAAGTGAAATCAGCTGTTTACTTTTAGCCCATGTACTAAAAGTGAAGTGAGGTTATAAAACTACAATTTCGAACTGCAAGTGAGGTTGTAAAGTTGTTCTAGTTATTTCTTGCTTTAGAGGTAAAGTATTTTTTAAATAATTAAAGCTTTATGTAATGAATAAAATGAAATGTGTACATTTATACCTACCTTTGATAACTCACAGCTACTGGCTCCAGAAACATTCACCTGCGCGTCAAGGCCATCTCTTTATTATGACATAAATTATAACTGCCAGAAATGCAAACCTTTGTTAAATCGACATTTATGGTTTAATAACAGTAAATTAAAGCCCGTAGAAAAAATATTGTGTGCAGACTCGTGCTAAAAGTGGTTTATGCACGAGACATGTTATGAAACTCAGCCTTTGGCTTCGTTTCATAATTTTCATGTCTCGTGCATTAACGGCCACTTTTAGCACTTGTTGCACAAATAGCTATTTTCTACAACCACCACTAAAAGTAGGCTTTTTAGCACTAGCTTTTTTCACTAAAAGTGACGTTTTATAATTTAGCGTGTTTAAAATGAGATCAACTGTTTACTTTTAGCACATGTGTTATAAAGTGAAGTGAGGTTATAAAACTACAATTTTGAGCTGGAAGTGAGGTTGTAAAGTTATTCTAGTTACTTCTTGCGTTAGAGGTAAAGCGTTTTTTAAATAATTAAAGCGTTATGTAATGAATACAGTCAGATGTGTACTATTATGATTACCTTTGATAACTGACTTTGACAGTACTGGCTCCACAAACAATCACCTGCGCGTTAAGGCCATCTCTTTATTATAACATAAATTATAACTGCCATAAATGCAAACCTTTGTTGAATCGACATTTATGGATTAATAACAGAAAATTTAAGATCGTAGAAAAAATATTGTATGCAAACTCGTGCTAAAAGTGTTATTGCACTCGACATGTTATGAAACTCAGCCTTCGGCTTCGTTTCATAATTTTCATGTCTTGTGCATAAACATCAACTTTTAGCACTTGTTGCATAAATAGCTATTATTATGTCATTTTGTTTTTTGCATTTATTGTTATTTTTTTAATAGTTTCTTTTTCTTTTTTCATTTTCATCGCATTTGTCTGCAGGTTTGTCTGTCCGGTTTATGTTTTTCCTAGTTTTTTGAATCTTGGTTGTTCTGTGGCTGGGGTTTGAGGATTCCATCTCCATAGAGTAGTGATAATACACTTTGCACCCAGCATTTTGGTTTTTGCTGTTCAGTTTTCTTACTAGTTTGATTAGCTCTCTTGTTCTTTAATTGCACCTCTAGTTTTGTTTGTTCAGGTGATATTTCTGTCATCATTCTTTTGTTGCTTTTTTCCATTTCTTCTTGTTCATTTCCTCTTCCTTTTGTTTATCTTCCTCCTGTGTGCATTTCTACTGTTTCGTAATTTCTTGTGTATCATCTTCTTGTTCCTCTCTCTCATTCTTCTCCTCTTCCATACGCCTCGGCTGGTAAACATTGTATTCTACATTATTAGCTATAAGTTTGTTTTCCCAAATTATTGCTTTATTTCCGCTTTGTTTAACTTCTTTCAGGTGGTGGAAGAGTATTTTCTTTTAATCTTTCTCTTTTTCAGTTAGATCGTGGCTCAGCCAATATTCTGTGCCTTTCAGTTTTTTTTGATTGCCCCAGCAGCTCCATTTTTTCATTCCAGTTAAGGAATCCTACTATTACTTATATATACTTCTTCTTAAATGTGTCTTATAATGACGTTTCTTTAATATGGGAAGGCACAGGTGATCTGTGAATTTACAAGAGGAATCTATAATATAATTTTCCTTAATGTGTGTTTGTCTGTCTGTGGCACCACATAAAATCTCACGTTCCGGCTTCACAGATGTTTATATTTGTTTAGGTTTTGTTTTTCTTATCTTAGCGCTCGGCTCGGAGGTTGACCTTTCGCGTATCTTATTTCACGTGCGCATAGCGCGCAATTGCTTGTAAAATCTTATTTGTTTTCTTTCGTAGAAAAGACTTTCTTTATAAAATTTGTTACTTCTTATGTTTAGAAATTAAGAAAATATGAAAACAGCTAAAGAGAGAAGTTTAATTTTGATTTTAAAGGAAAATGTCGTAAGAAAAAAATTGTAATGAAATACGATCAGATATTAACAAAACGATAAAATCTGTGGAGATATGGGTAAATGACGGTAAGATGCCATTTGAATAGTCATTTAATTTTAGTTTTTGGATTGAGTTTACAAGAGTTAACATGTGACTGTATAATGATTTTTGTATTGCTTAAAACTAAAAAAATACAAATTGCTTAGGTACTTCTTTCTATAGACAATTTCATATTTTCTTAATATCTAAACACCTCCGTATATCAATTTTCAAATTTCTCCAGGGCACTGTAGTTTTTATAAGAAGCAAAAACTTGTATAAAAAATTACTCTTCTACGAAAAATGAAAAATAAAAAGGTTTTCCCTCTTGTAAACTCAATCCGGGGACATACTGTATATTCTATATTGCCAATATTTATAAATTTGTTGTTCAATTGTGGATACTGAGTATGAAAGGCAAAACACCAATTTTAATATGGAATTTTCAAAACAAAATAAGTAAATTTCTCATTTTGCTATACTGTTGAAATGATTATAATGAATTTTCTTTGTAGGAGAGTGAAGTAAAATTAGAAGTTTTAACCTCTAAATTACAAGAATATGTCAACGACGTGGAGGAAGCAAAACGTGAAGCTCAAGAATCCATTCGAAATTTTCGCTATTCACAAGATAATCGAGCAAATGTGCTAGGTTGGTGATGAATTTTTATTAAAACAATTTTGAAGTAATTCATTTTGATTTAGATCAACAACTAAAAGAACAGCAAGCTAGTCTAATTCTGTTAAGGCATGAACGGGATGATCGGGAAAAACAAGTGAAAACCCTGCAAGTTGAACTGGAGAGATTGCAAACAAAGCAAAATGAAACTCTGCAGGAAAATAATATGTTATCTCTAAAGGTACAGCAGTTAGAAAGAGAAAGGCTTGAAACAGGACAAAGGCTTAGTGAATTGCGGGGATGTGCAGATCAGCAAAGACAAGATGCTGCTGATCTCATGGCTAAGAATGCACAGCTGGAACAACTAAAATTGCAAATACAAAAGTATGAAAAGCATATTATATAAAAATATTTTGTAAAATCGTTTTTTTACAGTGAACAGGAGCAGCTGGCTGCTTGCAATGAGCAGATGATGCTACTGAAACAGCGAAATGTGGAATTAGAATCAGACATGGAGTCTTGTCGAGAACGTGAGGCAGAGTTACTTCTTTTTACACAACAACTTACAGACAAAAATGTTCGGCTGCAGTCTGAATTTACATCGATGGAAACTAAAGTAGGAAATTCTTTAATCAATTTGTAATCCCTGTTGCTGACTTGTATTTGTAGGTTCAGCAGTTGACCTGTGAACAGACACTTCTAAAGAGGGCAACAAAAGAACAAGAGACAAAAGCAGAAATGTTAACAGCCCAGCTGGCAGAAGAAAGGACAAAACATTCAAACGAAGTTGGCGAATTAACAAAACAACTTTCTGACAAGACAAAGTTATGCGATGTGCTTACTCAGGAAGTTGCTGATCAGAAGGGTGAAAATAGTGTAATAAAGCGAAAACTGGAACTTTCCGTAAAGGTACAAAAGAAAACAATCAAGTTTTGATATTGCTGTTCTTTGATAGATGATTGAAGGAGTAATACTGATGGTAGAAGTTACCCTAACAGAATTTTGAAAGATAAATCTTGACTTACTTGCCCATCAATTCTATCAGCTACATGTAATTTAAAACTGCAAAGAACTCGTGACTTTTTGTTGTGTTTAAATACTTTATAGTTAACTATTATGTTGTCATATTCATTTGATTTTTTGTAGAAAATTAAATAATTGAAATTAGTAATAATACATAATTAAATTATATTTAAATATGAACTTAATATGTTAAATTGATTTCATCAAAATTAATTATACAAAATGTTAGCCTATTATCATCGATTATTGCATTACTAAATGGCGTAAAATCACAATGTTGAAAATTTATTTGCAGGAAGTTAGTAAGGAACTGCAGCAGTGTCGCAAAAAGATCGAACAGTATGAAACTGCTAGCACTAGTAGTAACAGTTCCAGTACGTCACTAAATACCATTGATCAAGCAAGCAATTCGCCAACACCACCTGTAACTGTAACCGAACAAGTCAAAGTAAGTTACAATAATGTTAAATATAGTTAATTAGTATTTACTAACTAAATTAAAACTTAATTTTAGGTAATACAACCAGAAACAATTGTTGATAAACAAACGCTAATAGAACATATAGTTAAACTACAGAGGGTTAGTGCTCGTAAATCAGAAAAAATTGATTTTTTAGAAGAGCATATAAATACCTTAGTTTCCGAGTTGCAGAGGAAAACTCGCCTGTTACAAGGATATATAATGCGAGAACAGTCTGGAACTTTGACATCTAACAAAATGGATAACAACAAGGTTGGTTTGTATTTTTACATGTAACTGTTTCACTTATTCACAATAATTCTAGAAATCAAGCTTAAGTCTTTTGTTTTGTTTATGTCGTGTGTTCCAAAAAAAACCTCATTTAGGGTAGGCCTTGGAATGAAAGATAAAAAATCTAGTCATGTCTTAACTTAAGTCTGTAGGTAAATGTCAGATTGCATTTTATTTATGAAAACATCTGTCACTGTGACAGGTATAAGTTTACACTGCATTAAGTTTAATTGTTTCAAACAAAAAGGAAAATAAGGTGGCATGTACACAACAATAACGAGTGTAATAATCATAACGGACAATGAAAATTGTTTTTTCCGTCAATTGTTTATATATCGACTCATTAATGCATGATTTTGTCTAAAAAATCATGCATTAATCGACCCGTTTTCGCAATGATTTTATATAGGCAACCATACGTACTAAACGTCAAATGTATCTGAATTTGAAATGTCAAAACTAAAGGTTAAATTATTCCGTGGATTTATTAATATAAATATTTACATTAGAAAACGCTTCGCTCAATATCTTTGTGGCAGTTTGTATTTTATACCTATCGAGTTCTCAATGTATCCTTCGGTAACAGAGGTGGATTTCCAACAGCCAAGTATTTTAATTGCCGCAAAATTGCTCCGGCAACGGCAACCATACCTACTAAACGTCAGATGTATCTGAAATGTCAAAACTAATAAATATTTTTGATGGATTTTAACAAACGTACGATTGACGGAAAAGTCTTGTAACCAACTCTTATGTTAATCGGTGATTAATAATCTCGCTCATTAACGCGTGAGCGAGTGGAGCGAGTTAAAATCTCTCGATTATTAATCACCTTTATTAACACACTTGTTGGTTAAATAACCATTATCAAGTGTTGTATATTTTTAGGAAAATAGTTCAAGGTCAAGATGTAATTTAGTTCTCTCTGACTTATGGTAGTTCATTTGCTTCAATGGGTATATATCAAGTTACGGCAAACTTCAATTTGATTATGGCATACTGCGAATGAGTTTTTTTGGAACACACGATAATAATCCTGTTACCTAACAGCTTGCTCACTAATAATGACATTGTAATAACATGCTTTTTATATTTATTGTGTGAACTATCATGATAAAATGATTTTTACAAACAGTTTGATAAAGTAAACTGAAACAATGCGAAATTTTAATATTGCAATTTTCAAAAATAACAATACATTTAAATTAATCAAGCTATAGTAGTAGATTGTACATGCTTATATTCAGTAATTGAATAATGGTTTTATTAAATTTCATGGTGATCTAAAATTTGCAATAATTTGAAAATCCAGAGAATTAATTAAAACTTTTAATTTTAAAGCAGTTGATACTTCCAACATTGGTCAGTTATCACACAATAAGAGGTAATATTAGAGACCCTGTATATTATCTTACTTTTTAAACATGGTCTCAAGGTAATACATTCTGCCAATCAATGAGCGCGTTCAGGGGACACAACAGTTGATTTAAACCAAAAACATGTTTTTGGTGTGGTGGAAGTAAACATCGTAAAAGCGCCTGAACTGGTAGCGTTTAGCGATGCATATTCACCTGGCGACCTCTAGTGGTGACATAACATAATTTGGCCAAGTAAGGTTATGTTATGTGTCCCTGGTATTGAAAATAAACAAAAACTGAACAAATGGATATGTTATTAAATGAAGTATTTGAAGATAGTATAAACTGGAACGCTTTTCAGATCTTTGAGGTAATAAATTTTGACGAAATTTTGAATAAAAAATTTTAAAATATTCAAATTAAGATATAAATTTGCCCATTCATCGTCAATTTGATCTAAATTTTAGTAATTATATATTACACACTACAAAGAGAAAGAATAATTGAATGTAAATATTTGTAGAAATAATAAAAATGTGTTGTTCTTTGTTGAAACGTTTTTAATTCTCTAGTGAATTAAACTTTTTTAATTCTCTAGTGAATTAAAACACTTTTATTTCACTTGCAAATCGTAGACTGCTTATGAAGGTTGTTATGGAGTTAATGTCAATTTAAACTGTCAAAATTGAATAAAAACAATTAACTTGGGGTTACTCAGGTTTCGAGTGTTTTAATTTTTATAAACAGCACGCGAAATGACTCAGTCGCGTTCAAAACAGTTGCAAAATTTTAGGTTAGAATACTTTGTTTACTAAAGTCAACACAGAATTTTTCTGGTGTCAATGTTAAGCAACAAGAACCGTTCAGTGGAACCAACAAGTCACCATACTCAACTGGTGTGTCACCTGAACGCGCCCATTTTTAATGACATTCCAAAATCAGATATAATTTCTGCATCAACATATAGTATATTATGTTATTAGAAGTAAAACTGACACTTTGTGTAGCGAGACCGAACGCGTTGGCCTGACAAGCGTAAGCGAATCATACAAGTCCGGGCAAGTCATACAAAGTCACTTTTACTTCGAATACCATATGCTATTTTACTTTCAAACGCCCGAACTAATATAAATAAATATATATTAAAAAAATTACGATTATTGAGAATTGATGTCTACGTCGGATCCCGACAATGAAGAAGGCCAATGTCAAAAATATTCTAAAGCTAATCACGTCTTGAAGTACTTTTACTTCGTTGGCGTAAAAGTAATCACTTTTATGCCTAAGCATCAGAGTAACGCATTTACCTTGTCTGTCAAGTCACGTAAGTTGTCACTGTTATGAAAATAAAGTAATCTAGCAACCATTATTGATACTTAAAAGCTAGGTATATTTGATTGTTTTGTATTTAATCTTTCATGATCCATAATAATTGGCATAGGACAACTAGCATGTAAATGAAGAATTATGTTTTATATTATATTTAGTTATTACTTCTTCCATGGAAAAGTTCGGTTGTCATCATATTATATGATGCTCTCAAGTTCTTGTGAAAAGCATTACTGTTTTTATGAAATAATCATATTGTGTTTTGTAATTCTCCTTTTTTATTTAAAGTTGCGATTGAAATGAATTTATGTTGCTTATGTTATCTTTTGCATGCTCACGCTAACGTGTAGCCTTCAAAACTTTGGTAAGTAGGACTCAATCATTCTTACATATTACATATTTTTAAAGCAAAATAGAGCAAAGTAACAACAGAATTTAAATGGAATTCGCAATATATCTTAATTTTTAAAATAACTCTGTAGGTGGACTCACCATATTTCGCTTTTCATGAATTCAGCTCAATAATTTTTGGCCTTTGCGCAGTCAATAGATTCAAAATTTCAAAAACAATTTTTAGGCAGAATTTTGATAATGAAAATATTATGCATCACTTTCATGATTAACTGCATTGAATATTACAAAAACCCATTCAGTTTATTGTTGCTTCTATAGGTCGATTTCTTGGTGTGACTGTAATCTTGGTTCTATAATATGGGGGTGAAAATGGTTTTATGGTTATAGATAATGTAAATTTCTCTAATATTTTTTTTTAATGGTAGTTTATTTATCTAGAACGAAAAGTGATATTTTAAAGGACGAGAAAGTTGTTTACGGCGGAGGCGTCAGCCGAGGACGGAATTACTTGCGAGGACCTTTAAAAACACTTTTCTGTTGTTGTATATACAATGAATTTTAAATAAAAAATTGTAAATCACTTCAAATTTCATGTCAACAACTGACGTATAATTTTAAAGTACTTGAACTTTAATATTTTACTTTAAAGTACTAAGACTTTAATGTTCCATTTTTTGTACCATAAGTAGTCCGAAAAATGTAATTTTTGACATCAGTATGAAATAATAGTATATTACTCTACAATTTGAGAAAAGTGATGCTTTTCTGAACAAGTATGGCGTGTTTGAGTACGAGCGTTAGCGAGTACTTAAACGGCCATACGAGTTCAGAAAAACCACTTTTCCGACGTGTTGAGTATACTATTTTATCGCATTTCATAAGGAATGTAAAATATTAAATTTTTACATACAAGTGACACTAACTGTCAAAACATAACCAAGACGAGCATAGCTCATTCCTATGTACACAATAAGCAGCTCCAGTTGATGTTATGCGTTTGGCAGTACTGAAGTGTGTTGTTGGTGATACTGTAAGTCTTTGTCAAATTCGAGGTTAGCAGGTTAGGTTTTGCATCAATCTATGTCAAAACTGACGCAAAACCTAACCTAGTTACCTCGAATTCGACATAGACTTACAGTGTCACCAACATCACACTTCAGTATTGCCAAATGTAAAACGAATCGCCGTTGCTAGGGATAAAAGTGTTGCTAACGATAAAAGTATCACATTTATTATCGATTTTGAATGAAGAAATGTACTACATTTCCAAATGAAATGCGATAAACAATATTAACACATAGACGGGTAAAATGGCATAGACCGTCATGAATAAAATTCAGATGTTGACTCCATGGCTACAGTTGTGTATAGAGGATTATTCTTAATATATATGCGATAAATTTTAATAGCCAATTCTTTGGCTTGTTTTGATCATAAAAGTTTTTGTTATAGGATATTTAATAATACATTAATAATTTTTTAACTAACAGGATCTAATATCACATCTGGCATTTCAAAAACATTTGTTTTGAAGTGAAAATATTTATTCGTCATTTCAATATTATTGTGTCAAAGTATTGGTACATTAAAGTTTAGTGCCAGCTTCTGTTTTTTAAAATGAATTACACAAATGAGATGTGCGATATGCATTTGGTTTATGGTCTTGCCAATGGTAATTCACATGATGGTAGACGTCTTTATGAAGAACAATACCCAAACTGTGTAATCCCACATCATTCGATATTTGCTCGTCTTCACCAACGTCTTAGTGAAACGGGAAGTTTTAAAAAACATACGGCTGATAACAGCACCCTTTCACAGTTAGAACTCCACAATTCGAAGAAATGGTGCTAAATGAAATTGAGGAACATTCTTCTACTATCCATTCACAAAACTCGTGAACTGTCAAAACACTGTCAAGTTGATATCGTGTTTAAATACTGTTTTGGAACTTCTGCTTACTGATTTTGGCAGCACTGAAATGTTTGCCATTTAAAATCTTGACTTATGTCACAATTGCTTGTAAAAAAATAATCTCCCAACTTCTTTAATTTTTTTGCATACTCTTCAGTTGCAATGGAACAGAAATGAAAGACGGTTTTATTATTGGAAAGAGAAAAACGCTATAGTTGATTATTACAAGGAAAAACTAGAAGAAAATAGTTTTGACTTTTGACACATGTAAGATAACCTTAACTTTAAATATTATTAGAAACCACTAGATTCGAAGTACATTCCCAAAAAAACTGTAATTTTCGGGTACACTCAGCAAATCTTTAAAACATTTGACATTGACAGTTCATGAGTTTTGTGAATGGATAATATAAGCACCAGAAAAATTGCCGCTGCCTTAAACATGTCAGCCCATAGTTTGGAGGATATTGAACAGTTAACAGTTGTATCCATATCACATCCAACTGGTACAAGCACTTTTGCCATTTTCCGCAAAGAGTGGCTTTTTGTCAATAGATGCAACAAAAATCGCACAAAATCCTCAGTATTTGGCGCAAATATTCTACACCGACGAGGCTACTTTCCCCAGAAATGCTAATATTAATTTCCATAATAATCACGTATGGACCGAAAGAAAATTCGCACGAAACATTGCATGCCCGTCATCAACATCAATTTTCTGTTAATATGTGGAGATGTTGGAGATCACTTGATAGATCCACGTTTTGTGCCGATGAGGTTAAATGAACAGATACCACCATTTTCTTGAAGAGGAGCTGTCACTACTGTTGGCAGAAGTCCCATTTCAAATGTATTTTATGCACGATGGTGCTCCAGCTCATTTCAGTTTAGTTGCTCGTGAGTTTTTGGACAGTATGTGTTTGTGGATAGGTTTGGCCTCCTTGGTCTCCAGACTTAAATCCTTTAGATTTTTTTCTTTGGGGGTTACTTTAAATCACTCGTTTATACGAGTCATATTGCAAATATTGAACTGACAAATCGCATTGTTGCATCATTTGAGACAATTCGAAATTCCCCCAGTATTTTAGAGCACACTCGCCAATCAACACAACGCAGGACAGAATCCTGCATTGCAGTTGGCAGCGGTCATTTGAGACAATTTCTATAAGTTCATTTTGTTTATTACCTACGTTTTATTATACAAACTCTTAATTAAACATCCTATAACTTTAAAACTAAGCCGTCTTGAATATATGTTTATATGAACTTTTATGATCAAAACAAGCCAAGGAATCGGCCATTAAAGTTTGTCACATATATTAAGAATCACCCTGTGTATAGTTCTCATGCGCGAAATACTTTGGTGCACTAGAATCTAGACTAGATACATAAATAATAATTATTTTGGCTCGGTTTTTGTGGTCAGTATTTTTGTAAAACAAATAATCAGCTTTTGCATAATCGAGATTCTACTGTAATATAACATATTAATGCAAACTAGCAGTCCAGTGAGACAAATGTCTCATTTAACGCGCCTTCAAACCTCGATCGGTTAGGCAACCACCCAGACCTGGAAGGTGTCAAAGTGGTTGCCTAACCGATCGAGGATTTAAGGCGCAGAGGGTCGCAGCTACGTTTGGCGGCCGAAACAGTTTTATTTAATACGCGTTCTATTTGAAAAACGGTCTTTTTGTGATTTCTCGAAAACCGGAAGTGTCACGTGACTGAAATTCGGTTCCTGACCTGACATGACCATTCCAAACATATAACTTTAATAACTTTTTTCTCTATCTCTTACGGTTTGGCTGCTGAAACAGCGTTCCGGATAAAACAGCGTCCCAGACAGACACGTCTATTAGATAAAGGATATTTGAAAATATTCGTATTTCATGATTTCAAAATTACAGTATGTGACAAGATGGCTACAGCTGCATTGTAATTAATAGTACTAATTAACTTAGTAATCAATTATAAATCGTATTTTTACCATTAATAACACATTAAGATCAAAATTAGAAAATATAATGCCAAATTTCAACCATTAATTTGAAGTATCGATCAACGTGTTAAAAACATATTGAGTTTTATTTGTTAATCATGTTAAATCATGTGATATACTAATAGGTGTACAAAATAGATCTCATAAGTAGCATAAATTTTATAATAGTGTTTAAACTTGAAATTAAATTTCACTTTTATCCCATTGAATTCTTAAATTATCACAACATACTTGCGTTAATATGATTTTGCTTTATTCTAATATCGTTTTTGTATTTTAACTATTATGTAAAAATTGACAGTTCAGATTTACGAACTTTATGAGAAAAAAGTGTAGAGCAAATTTAAGTTTGAGTTTTAGGCTAGTCGGAAGTATGCGCTATCGCCACATCATTTATTTTTTTAGTTTACCATATTCATTATGTATACTGCTCGCACAGCGAAAGTTTGTTTTGTGCGGCTCAGGTAGAATCGTACATTCAGTAGTAATCGGCATCTTAACAACACCCAAATACGTTACCAAAGGCGTCATAGAATTTAATTTGTGCATGGCAATAAATTACACAGTTATTTAATTATTCATTTTGACTTATTGTGATGTTCAATAAAATGACTACTTGCATATAAAAATTTATTCTAATTTGCGTCGGGCCATAAAAGCTTATTTATACCCTTAATACATAACTAACTACTAACAGATCTTTATATTTTAATAACTTATAGCAAAACTATCGAAAATAACTAGCACAAAACCCAAAAAACAAACCATAAATAAATAATAGCGTATTATTAAAAATAAATTTTATATCACTTCGCGCGTTTGACTGTGTATTACTTGTCCGTGTTACTTAAAGTTGAATTCATTTTTTTGAAACCGTGTCGCAATATCACACAATAACAAACAGAACTGTGCCACTTTAAGTAGAGAATAATACTAATTTGCAAATATATATTGTAATTGTTTCCAAAGCAATTAGTAGACAAATGCATGAATAAGCAATGCATTTAGTGATAAAAAAGAATGTAGGTATGACGAATTTCTATTAAAAGAGTATTTAATTGAGTATTGTTGTTACTCATTAGGTATGTAAGTAAAGTCGTTAACTTCGGAATTATTATTTTTGATTAGTGAATTCTTTGAAATTTTCTGAAACATGTGTCATAGTGCTTTGAAGTAATTGTAATTTCATAAAAACTGCTTTACTTAAAAAGAAGATAATGCCATAATAAGTTAATGAACAATATTTTGAAACTAATTTTTTAACGGAAATCTAAAGTGTCTTGCAACGCCACTGGTACCAGCTGTTCACCACATTTGAGAAATTTCAAAATAAGCGTGTGTGCAGCAAATTCTCGTCGTGCAATCTGTAAACACCAAAAGATAAAAGAGATAAACCATTAGGAATTGGGAATGTCATGACATATAACTACACGAAAAAAATAGTTCTTTACAATTTACTTTAAATATTTCATCCATAAAGTGAAATTCAAAACATCAATTTTTCCTTTGCATTCTTGTTTTTCACATTATTTCTATCGATAACATTGCTCTGCAATCATTTGCATTGCTAGAACGTCAATTTTTAATATGTTAGAAAATATTGTTCATTACCTTAACATTAAATGTTCACTTGGTTGCTAAGCTAGGCACTTAACTCGCTCAACCACCAAAATAGCTTAAAGATATACAGTGTATTTCACCTGTCACCTTCACACCTCTGTATCTTCCTTATTTATTTTCTTATTCATTTCAAATTTTGGTTGGCCCATTATACTACCTTTTAAAAGGATTATTTTTACTATTTTTAACTAATTTTATTACAAACTAGTAGCCTACTGCAATACAATTTTTTTTTAAATAATTTTGATTTTGACCGTTCTTGCGATTTTGAGCAACTTTTTCCAGTTTTAAAATATAAAAAAACTTCACATACCTACATATATAAAATACGTATAAGAAGTATATACGTACAGTAAAAATTTTATAAGCAGAGAAAAAAAGCAAATAAACTCGACTAAATTTACTTTTTGAACTATGAAGTGGGTTCAGTTAAAGACCGAACTTTGTCTATAAAAACTTTCTTATGGTATAATTTTATTCACCATTATCGTCTTCAAAGTAGTCCCCTCTACTCGCAATACATTGTTCCTAAACTTTTCAATTTTGAAATGTTTCCTAGAACTCGTTTTCCAAGATTACGTCTTTTCAAGCATTTCTTCAACTTTGGAAACAGGAAGAACTTTGTGGGGGCCAAATCTGAGAATAGGAGATTGGAATTTTTCAGATAGTAGTGAATAAGTGGTGACACGTGGCGAAATTTGCGGAGGCACGATGCATCTCAAGTTTTTCCTTCAAAATTGCATGGCATGATCCTATGCCGATGTTCCCTTACTTAATAATTTCTCAAACTTTAAACAGCGATTTCAATGCATCACTCTGCAAATTGCGTCCACATGCCATGATTGTCTTCTGATGACATCGTCTAGATCTGAGATCTTCACTGGTTGACGTTCTGTCTGTTTTAAAATGCCTGAACTACTCATAGCACTGTGTTCGGCTCATATAGTCATCCTCTAAGCATTTCAAGCAACTTTGTAAAGTTCTTACCGAGTTTTGAACAAAATATACAAACATGGTGCCCTTCGAGCTTCTTCATTTTTAAATCTGATTGTGGTATATGTACCGGTCTTACTTCAATGGCTGTAGTTCGAGGACGAGTGCCAATAAGCCCCTTTAGCCGAAATGACCGAGGTTGGCATTCCATTCAAAAAGTTTGGTCTTTAATGGAACACACTTTGTATATGTTTCTTTATATTTGATGCGGACATATGTCAAAATAGAAATATATGTAAAGCCATTAACGTAACAATTCCTAATTTTAAGGAAATAGAAGTTTAAATCATAATTACAGACATTGCTACTTTTATAGATACATTTTTATTACGTCATACGCATATGTCAACATCAAATATCAACAAGAATATAGTTGAAAAGGTGAATCTACAATTTGCTTTTTTCCTCCGCTTATAAAAATGTTACTGTAATATGCAAGAAAATAGCACTTTCCAAAATACTTCACAATTTCCTTTCGGCTGTTTCTCTCAATCTCCTATTTTAAACAAATGTTAAAGCCATTTAAACCATTTACTGCATTTGGTATTTAACTGTACCGATATATATATTTTGCTCAAAAACTATGCTCTGACTTGTCAGAAATCGTGAATCATAAGTCATAACTTGTATAAGTGATACGAATTATAAAAACATAAAATATTTAGGTTAGAGGAAAGTCGCCTAATATGGGGTACTTTTTATTTAAGTCAAAGATCACATAGACATTTTCTTTCTAGGAAACTGAAAATACGGCAACTTACACGTTATTTTATCTATTGTAAGTGAGGTAAGTCAAAATGACAGTTTATTTGTATTTACTAACCAAAAACATTGCCTAATCATGTCTACTGCAAATCCCATATTAGGCACATAGCTCTCGTAATATGGGGTACTAATGTAGCCTAATATGGGGTGCACACGCAAGAGTTGAAAATAAGTGGATGATGCTGAAAAAATACACTATTCGTTCAAAACAACTGTTTTAATTCAAAAAAAAGAGACGCAAATACATCTTATTTACAAAAATCACAAAAATACTTCTTGCCTGAATACCCCGCACATTCACTATGAGCCCATTTCAAACAAGTAATACATCGAATCCATTCCTCACCAGAACAATCGCCAGAAAAAAGAGCGTTGCAAATAATACATGCCGCATCATCTTCATCTTCAGTAAATGGTGACTCATCACCATCATCTAAGGTTACTTCAACCTCAGAGCCCGATGATGACGATGAAGACAATTTTCGTTTTTTAATTCTATTTTGCTTCTGTTTCCTTTCAAGAGCCTTCTTTGGCTTTTCTGATATCTTCGGCTTACAAACAGACGTGATCTTTCTCTTTATTCTAGATATGGCAGGACTATTCTTTTTAGTTAGACTTGTTTCTAACTCATCTTTGTACGGGGAGCTAGTGACAATAACAGCTTTGCCTGCATTAGATCTTTTCTTTTTTGCTATATTCTCGGCTAACTTCGGGATAGGCAACAAGTCGGAAGGTAACACCAACTTTGTTGAGGTTGAGGGATGGGCTTCTGTTACTTCTGATTCTTCCATCGATAAGGAAATTTCGCCAATCTCTTGAGTTGGTAGCAAATCACTTGTATTTAACGACTCCGCTACAAATTCTTCTTCTCTGAAAACATTGCGATCGACAGGAAAAAGACCTGTTTTTTTGAAGCCATTTACTGCAGTCTCCACGACTGCTGCTCTCATATAAGCCTTCCCAAAGAGTTGTCCTATTTGATAAACTGTTACAACGCGGCCAGGATTTTGTTTCAACCAGCTTGTAATTTCCTGTGCATAAAATGTTTTGAATGGCGACATAAATGCAACATCCAAAGGTTGCATCTTATTGGTTGAATGCGGCGGTAAGCACACAATATGAACATTATTCTCTCTTGCTATAGTGATGACTTCTAAATTCCTGGTGTGGGTATAGTGTCCATCGAGGGTGAGTACAACTGGATCATCCCGGGTGGGCTTTATATGATTGATAAAATGTCTCAACCACTGAACAAATATTTCTTGTTGTATCCAGCCTGATGGGTGGCAAGCATATGTGGAACCAGGAGGCATGCCATTCATTAACTCCGGTTTCATATTTTTCCTAGGAAAAATGATTAATGGTGGAATGTAAAAGCCCGTTGCGCTGAAACACATGACAACTGTCATAAGGGATCCTCTTTCGGCAGATGAAAGGGCTGCAACTTGTTTTTTTCCCTTCAAAGCGACAACTTTTTGGTGCTTATGTTGCACTATGGTTATGCCTGTCTCGTCGCAATTGAAAATACGTGCCGGATTTTGGTTCACTTTCTCTAACAAAGGTTCGTAAAGGTCAAAAAACGATGCAACATTTTCTTTAGTAAATGATTTTACTCGGGCATAAGATATTCCCTGTGGCGTTCGAAAAGATAGTTCTCGATTTCGTTTTAGGAAACCTGTAAGCCATTTTGATCCTGCGCATTCCTTTCGGGTACTGAATGGATTTTTTAAGTTATTTTTCTGGCATAACTCAAAACTCAATCGACAAATGTCTTTTCTGGTTACCCCAAAATAATGTTTCTCTAAATTTAAACAATGCTTTACCAATTCCTTTTCCAGTTCTTCGGAAAAGACTGGTTTTCTTCCCAGCTTTCCATCTACAATTTCTTCTGGTTCTTTATTCTTTTTTACATATCGTTCCAACGTCGACTGTGGAACCCCAAATGTTTTGGCGCTTTTCATGTAGCCCATGCGTTTCTCTCTGCAAGCTTTAATAGCTTCTACCATATTTTTATTATTCCATCTTTTCCGTTGACTCGGCATCTGATACAATTACAAGTAAGTACCTATATTAATGAAAAACGTTTATTGTAATATATTTCCTAATATGGGGCACCCCACATTAAGCAAATGATGGTACCCCATATTAGGCAAATTATTGTTTTACAACAAACTCCAGAAAAGTATCAAAATAACTAAAATTGTAGCAATTTCAACTTGCAGGAACGTGAGGCAGAACCTTATGCTTGAGATTAACCAAAATATATATATAATCCTTACCTTTTACATCCATAAAACACCTGTTAACACGCACAGTAAAAAGTTTCGCAGTGGCACTTTCACAATTTTAGGTTAGAATAAAGTGATATAGTAGTTGCCTCAGTGTTGCCAGATCGAATAAACATTATTATCGTACAACAGTAGTAAAAATTATCGTACATTATCGTACGTTTTATCCTATTATAATATTTTGGATGGTGCATAACAAAATATAACTACAAGGATGAAATAATTCTGAAATAAATCCCATAAGTGCTAATAATTAAACCGCTAATCGAAAATGCCTGCGGGATGCATTTTTTGTGAAAGATGCAAGTCGAAAGTGGGCATGTGGAAAGTCGGTGATGTATGTAATCAGCTTATTATCATAAATAATAACAGCACCGAATTAAATTTCAGCACCTTGTGGTTAATACCGGTCCAGCAAAAATATCTGCACGTAACTGCCATATCGATGATACGGTCAATATTAGTACTTATCTGCCAAATTTGTGAGAATTTTCAATAACCAAATTATCGTACATTTTGCCATTATCGTACATGTACTATCGTACATCGCACGACTGGTAAAATTATCGTACAAAAACGATAATTATCGTACATCTGGCAACACTGAGTTGCCTGTAAGCCAAACTCCTGCAGATTAGAGAGTCAAATGAAAGTGTAACATACGCTATTTCACAATAGGTGGCGGAGTTGTATTGCAGAAAATATTGGGATACCCCATATTAGGCACTATCCTCATATTAGGCGACTTTCCTCTACAGCTTTTTTTTTAATGGAATGCCCTATATTTGGGTAGCTTAAAAGTTTTGCATTGAAATACTCATCATTTTTATATAAAGTTGTATGGGTCTAACGTCAACTGTTTTGGAGATATTAACGATTTTATACAAAAAAACGCTGAACTTCAGGCGGCTGCTGTAGCAACAGAAAACAATTGAATGAAGGAAAACTTGACCAAAAAATTATAATTTTCGTGAACTACCTTTGAGGTGTAAAATGGTGAATCTGGGTATTAATGCTATACAGGGTGCTCAACATTTGCAAATTTAATGATTTCGAATTTTTTCAAAGAAACGCCTTGAATATTTTTGTATTTTTGAAAAGCCCTTTTAATAATCTTTCTTTTGATATGTTACTTTATACCTCTAACTTCAACTGTTTTTCAGATATGCGTGTTTGAACGTAAAGAGCAATTTAAGCCCCTTAAGTTGCTTTATTTCAAGGGATAAAAAACAATCACCGTTAAATTAATGATTTAAACACTTAACTTCTCCAAAAATAAAAACACAAACCAGGTTTGGAAAAAATAAATTCAGTCAGTGTTGATACAAGGAATAATAAACACGAAAAAACGATAAATGCAGGAATAAATTAATTCCAAGGTCAAATAAAATCAGATTTAAAAATAAAACAAAAGCCAATACACCAAAATCCTATACGTAGTTACATTAAATATTCAAATAGTTTTCCTTTCCTGTTTTGAGTATTAATGCTGTACAGAGAACTAATTATTTTGAATTATTTAATTGGAACAACCTGTATATCCCTGTATTTTTGAAGAGTACTTTAAATTAGCTTTCTTCTGACATTTCATTTCCTATCCCTAAATTCAATCGCTTTTCAGATTTAATTTTCTCCGCTCTTTTCGTTTTTTCGTATTCGTTATTTCTACTATTGAGTAGTGGCTGGATTTTTGTTTTTTAAACTTAGTTTTATCTTTTGTTTGGAAAACTCAAGTGTTTAAATCATTATTTTAACGACGTTTGTTCCTTATCCATTGAAATAAAGCATCTTAAGGTGCTTAAATTGTTTTTTATCAAACACGCATATCTCAAAAACAGTTGAATTTAGAGGTACAGCGTGGCGCGTTTGGATCTGATGTACTTCAAATAGCTGTCAAATTGTCAATATTGAAGATAGAAGGGACAAATACGTTTTAAAATTAAGAGTGATAATGGAAATTTATTTTTTAAAAGTGGTACAGGTTACTTATGGAAAATAACTTCTGTCAAATGGCAACCTTGTTGATTGACGCATTCTTGGAGTCGGTCACAAAAGCTCCGCATTGCTCGCTGAAGCATGTCAACTGGAATTGCAGCAACTTCATTCCTGAATGGTGCGGGGCTTATCCCAAGAGCTGGAGCACGACGTCTGGTTGAGCGTTTTTGGCTTGCAATAACATCTCGTCTCACACGCTCCACATTCTCAGGTGTGCGAATCGTAATTCGTCTACCTTTAAATTGTGGCTTACATGAACCAGTCATGCGAAAAAGATTCACCCATTCCAATATCGAGTTACGAGATGGAACCGCACCGCGCACTTGAATGTTGAAGTGCCGGCGAAAGGCGCGCGTCACTGCAACTATGGACTCGTTATTTCGCAAAAAATGTTCTACTGCGAATACGTGATGCTCAACGGACCAGGTAGCCATGTGTATTAAACTTCCCGCTGTCGAGAACACAATGAAACGGTCAGGGACCTCCCACCATGTCCCCTTCGAATATACAGTACATTCCAAAAACGTCAGATCCAAACGCGCCACCCTGTATAAAGTAAGATATCAAAAGAAAGCCCCTTAGGGGGGCTTTTCAAAAATACACAGGGCGTTCCATTTAAATAAAATGCGAAATAATTGAATTTGCAAATGTTGAGCACCCTGTATAGCATTAATACCCAGATCCACCATTTTACACTCCAAATGTAGTTCAGGAAAATCATAATTTTTTGGTAACATTTTCGTTCATTCAATTGTTTTCTGTTGCTTACAGCAGCCTCCTGAAGTTCTGCATTTTTTTGTATCAAATCGTTACTATCTCCAAAACAGTTGACGTTAGACCCATACACCTTTATATGAAAATGATGAGTATTTCAATGCAAAACGTTTAAGCTACCCAAATGTAGGGCATTCAATTAAAAAAAAAGTAAGTTTGATTCACTACACTTTTTTCAGCCAGCCTGTATAATCAAAACTATTTTAGTAATGGGCACCACCGTCGTACCTACAACTTTTATATACATAATACTTATGTAACTCTCTTAGTTTTAGAAATATCTTTCACCCCCGCTTCATTGCCGGACCACCCTGCACATGAAGTTTCGACCCCATACGACTTTTCGTTTTTAAGATATTCTGTCCAGACAGACAGACACATAGACCAATGAACCAATACATGTGTTTTGAGTTCAGGGGACTCTAAAACGTAAAGATCTGTTGAAAACTCAATTTCAAATTTTTGGGGTGAATCCAATACTTTCTTTATCGTAAAAGGAAGTAAAAATTGCCATGCCTACCGTCATTTGTAAATTTCTTTAATTGAAACAAAAATGTAGTAAATTGTCAGTAATAAGTAATAACAATTGAGATGAATTCATGAAAAAGGAAACATACTATAAATATTTTTGCTAAATACTATTCACGTTTTTTTAGTTGCTGCTTTTGGACTATTTAATTTTATCTGTGTCTTGTCTTTTATGTTCATGCGTTAGTCGTATAGCACCT
Source organism: Agriotes lineatus (assembly GCA_940337035.1). Lineage (NCBI taxonomy): Eukaryota > Metazoa > Arthropoda > Insecta > Coleoptera > Elateridae > Agriotes > Agriotes lineatus. The sequence goes on from CALNHX010010521.1 coordinate 34,281, forward strand.
ACCTAATTTTACTGTTTTAAAAATACAATATTCTTCGGATCCGATGAAAAATGATATTTTTCCAGTATTTTTGATATACAAAATGCGTGATTTCCGGTATGTTATCGTCATTACTTGTTACCAAGAAATAATAGTATTGGAATTACAGTAGTTCGTATTAGGGTGCCTTGATGTCAATTTTACGTCTGTTCTTTAATAGGGTACGGATGCAAATAGCTTCCTCCTTTTCTTAACTGCATAGTAAATTAATTATTGTCATGTTGACATTGCTTTTCACTTGACATATCCATAAACCACGGCCTGTTGAATTGTGTGACAAACGTTACTTTATACGGCTTGGACATATGTGAAGTTTCAATTTTCCACAGAGCACCATGTACCCACGAGCAGAAATTAGTTATTTACCTAACAAGTTCGGGAAGTTAATTTTCCCGAATGAGCACTTTGTTTGCAGCACGACCGAAGGAGTGCTGCATGTAGTGCGAATTCGGGAAAATTCTTCCCGAAAGAGGTAGGTACAATGTTTTTTGTAACGAATAACTCAAAATATTTGAAAAAGTTAAAAAAATATTATTTAGTGTTTTACAACTTTACTGAGTTGGCAGCACAAATTACTAAATTTTTATACGTATCCTAGCACCTGTTAGCTTTTGTTGACGTTTACAGCGCCCCTGGAACACACAATTGCCATAGTTTTTGTGGGAAAGTAAAAAACACCCCGGTGCGGGAAAAGTCATTTTCGGCGCATCGGGAATGACCGGGAAATATGAATTTTGAAATCATGAGTGCAAAAATCAAATTTACAGTGTAACACTGTAAACTTTCCACCATTTCTTAAAATCTTGCATTAATAATATAACCCTCCCGTGTGCTTCCTACGTTTGATTTTCTAGTGTATTTTTTGATCAGATGCCTGCTAGTTTTTTCTAATTTACATTATTTACTTTCACAGTTTAATTTGTTGATTAAGTTATTAATTTTTCGTGTTTACGATTTGATGTAGTGTTGTTAAAATAGGAAGTGGTTATGCATATTGTATGTATAAACGGTGTATTGCAACGTGCAAGTATAGCAATTGGGTAAGATGCTATCATGAGTTTCCCTCAAATCAAGTTTTAAATAATGGTACTGATTCTTCAAACATCAAAAAGTGCAAGAAAGAAGTTATTTGTAGTTTGTATTTTGGAGAAAGTTGTGTATGAGTAACTTCTGGGGGAAGGCTATTAAGCAGTGCCTGCACTTTCTTTACATTTTTAATTACTACGTTTGCGGATGAGTGTCCAATAAAACAAATAACCTTTACATTTTAATTTTTAAAATCTTACAACAGTGAATTACACATAAACTACAAACTTACAATAGCGTACAGAATAAAATACTTCATTACTATCACCACCTAGTAACATCTTCCAAATTTATAAGAATAATATGATTTTCGCTGAATGATGTCATTTTTGACATATTCGCAAATATGGGCGGCTGCGCATCCGAAATATGAGTGGCCGCGCTTGTTAAAAAACAAAAGCTGTCTGTTGACAACTCAGATAATTGTGTTGACGCAGAAAATTGGTGAGCAGGAATATGCATAACCGTGATAAGCCATGTAAATTGCCTATGTTCAGAGGTATGACCATCCACCCGGTATACCTGGAATGAAACCGGAATAATTTCAGACAAATATATACAGGGTGAGCACCTTCAAAAATAAAATTTTGTTTATTTTTCATTCGACTTAGTAATAGATGCAAGTAATAATTTGTACATAGTGCAGGCTTTATTCTTACCAAAAATGGGAGCCAAGAAGATCTAAATTCAGTAGTTTCATGGTGTACTGATTGGATGATCCCCCTGAATGTAGATAAGTGCGTTGTGCTGCATATTGGCAAGAACAATCCATGTGTTCAGTATGTTATTGACAATAACAAAGTGCGAAAAGTAAGCTCTTATAACGACCTTGGTGTGACAATAAACTCTAATTTAAGTTGGTCCGAACATATAACGCGAATCTGCAAAAAAGCCAATAACCTGCTATTCCTGCTGAAGAAATCATTTGTTAGTGTATCAGTTCAGACTTACATACTACTTTATAAAGTGCACGTTCGTCCAATTCTTGAATATGCGGGTCCGGTCTGGTATCCTGAGTTGGTTCGTGATCAAAACTTGTTAGAGAACTTACAACGTCGTGCAACAAGACTGCCGTTTGGTGTTGTGAGGCCTTCTTACGATGAAAGACTTACTCTGTGCAATTTGCAGCGTTTTCTTGAACGCCGTATTCGTGGAGACCTTATCGTAACTTTTAGAATATTACATTTTGATTTTGGAGGTTTACGTGAACTATTCAATATTAATAACGATAACCGTTTACGCGGGCATAGATTTAAACTTAAAAGAGAAAACTTTAAATCAAGAGCACGACAGTTCTTTCTATCAAACAGAGTTTTCTTAACTTGGAACAATTTACCTGAGGAAGTGGTAAGCTCCGACAATGTAAACACGTTTAAAAATAGACTGGACAATGCATAGTTTGTAATTTTTTTTTCTTTTGTTTTGTCGGCTTTAATACTTTCATAATTATATTTTTTTTCTAATGTATAATTTTCTTGTTATTTCTACATCTTACTTGTTACCGTTATACTAGTTTAACCTGTATATTTTGTATTTGTGGGGTTATATAGGACTTAGTCCTCCCTTCTGTATTTTGTTTAAATAATAATAATAATAGATACAGAATAACAGAATGAGTATACAAAAACAAGGCACAAATTAGCGCGTTACTAAATATAGCTGCGATGCAGGAATACGAGAGGTCGGTCCTTCGTGGCGCAGGTAGAAATTGCCCGTTCCCTTTCAAATCTCACAAATCATTGTGGGCTGCACGTGCGGTCCGCCTGCCGTTCGAATTCGACCACCGGTAACGTTTTTTTAATTTGAAAATTTATTTAATTTATTAGAAACGTGAAGATATTTTTACTCCTAACTTAATTTGATTTTTAAAATTATTTATTGTCACAATTTCTACGAGGGAAGTTCTGGGTAAAGCCTTATACAGATTTTTATCTGATAAAATTAGCGTGATGATTGACGGTATTCCCATTCCCATTAAGCAAGAAGCTAAGAACTTAGGTCTCATCATGGACAATACGTTCAGATATGAAAAACTTGTTTATAACTCAATTAAAACAAATGTTCAAGCTCTAAAATTAATTTATCTTCACAGACACGATTTATCGACAGAATCTAAAACCTTGCTTTGTAACTCATTTTTCCTACTGCAGCAAAATTTATGGTTCATCCATTACCCAGGATATTGCTAATAAAATACAAAGAGTTCAAAATTCGTATTTATGCTTAATACACGGAATAAAAAAATATGACCATGTTTCTCACAAATTAACAGATTTGCAATGGTTAATAGGGTACTTATATAATAAAATAACGTTAAGGACTGATGTCCATGCTATAAATTTAAGATTCACAGGCATAATATCGCCACCTTCACATAAAACGGCCTTATTTGAGCATTCTTTTCAATATCAAATTTATAAAACCTACAGAAATCTCCCTTCTACGTTTTTAAACAACTTAATTTAATTATACTTAAATCTAATATGCGTGACCATCTATATAAATTGCCGATACGATAAAAATTGTAAATAAAACATAACATTAATTAACAACATTTCTGGACTATTAACATATAATAGCGGAATCTTTTTAGTTTTTTAATTATTTTTTTTTCAAACTTTTTTTTACTTTTAGATGTATATTAGCATTTTTATGAATTATGTATTCTTGATTACTCCAGGTTTTAATGAAAGGTCGTAGGTGGTCATCTATCTATTTGAATTGAACCCTTGCGATTTCTCAGTTGTGTGATACTTTAATTATTTGTTTTATATAATATAGTTATATAACTATTGAGAAATAAATGCATTATTATTATTATTAATAACCGATGTCGTTATATCCGAGTTTCAGTGTAATCACAGGTGCAGATTTTAGTGTGGTAAAAAATGTTCCTACTAGTTAAATGAACGGCGTCATTATTTAATCTTTGAATATGGATGGTCTTCGACACTGAAGTAAAATTGGTTAAAGATTGTAAATAAATGAATCAATCAAATTTACGTTTTAATTTGACACTTGCGCATTTTATGACAAGTGACAGTTGAGAGTTCGGTAAATAGTTTCTGATAGTCAGTGTTTACTCGCTAGTCATGTGACTAAAACTCGATGTGGTCACACTCTAGTCTGCGATGTACTTCACAAATGTACCTATTGTGTGTATGTTATTGTTAAGTTCAAATTTTTGACAATTTAAATTGCTCTTCTTTTATATTAGGTATTTGGGTATTGTTCCCTTGAATATAGACATTTTCAGTAGACCTATACATATTATTATCAGCATTCTTAAATAAAACGTATTGAATGTAATTATGCTGTAAGAGCCTCTGTGTTGTATAGCTATTAACATATCTAGGAATTTTATGAGTATCATAACTGCCGCAGATATCGCTTTGAAATCCGAGCTCGCAGAGCTTGAATTTTAAAATATCTAAGGCTGTTATGATTCATAACATCCATGGTTTGTTCAATAGTTTATCGGTTGCAGTATGGTAATGGTTACCATGTAGGGTAAAGAACCATTACCGTCGAGATACAGTTATGACTTTTGTATATGTAAACAAAGGCTTAATATTCTGAAACCGATAAAAATATATAATTTAATTTATTCAGTAATCATGGTTTCAATGTTTGTTCTATTGACATTTTAATGTTTGAGAGTAAAGTAAATTACATGTATAATTTCTCATTAAATATGTTTTACTTAATTAAGAACTTTATATTTAAATCTAATATACTTTTATTCTTCTTTGAAACTATAGGCGCACATAGCAAAATCACATGGAGTAATGGCATCAGTGTATGGCTCTCGTGTAGCTGACAATAACCTTACCTTGGAATTATCTTTGGATATAAATCGTAAGCTACAAGCTGTACTTGAAGATGCCCTGTTGAAAAACATAACGTTAAAGGTAATTTTTAACTTTTTCTTGAAATTGCATTTAACATCTTATTTCTACTTGTTTAACAGGAAAATGTTGATACATTGGGTGCTGAAATCGAAAGACTCAACAAACTTTTAAAACCTTCTTCTTCATAGTATATAGCAAATTAGGAT
>CALNHX010010522.1:0-39458 GCA_940337035.1 Agriotes lineatus
AAATCGAATTGCCCTGCGGTCCGTAATGTTATACTCACAAATACCACAAATCATAACAGCATAACTTGCGCAGCTTTATCATAGCGTGACCTAAAGCCCGCGCTGTGACGTAAACAGTCGCTCCGTGAGCTTGCGAGACCAAAGCTTAACTGCCTGTTGAAAAACAAAATTTGTAATCCACAGGATGCATTTCTATCGTGCGGGGTGTGATGGTAAAACAAGGTAATTCCCCGCAGAACTACGAGTATACAGACGGTACAGCTTCTCACATGAATCAGCGAAAGTCGCCCACATATTTACAAGGTACTTTTCCTTACGGCGCCGCTATTTTGGGTTGCATCATGCATCGATACCTACAGAATCATATTTATTGGCAAGCCGGCTTAGCCCGAAATAAACGAGAACTAACTAATTTCCACATGCGGCGTTAAAACAGAAATTAACTTAACACTCCCTGCTGAAGAAGACATTATATTTAATAACACGTTTCCTGCTGTTGATACGTATAATCGCTAACGTTATCAGTATAGCTAATAATCGTTTGCTTGAGGGATAAGCTACCAATATCTTTATTACTATCCATGTTTAATGATGAGTGCAATTCAACTCCTTAGAAACTCCAGTTGGTAGTTACTGATTGTTTTTCGTATTAATTTTTACTATTTATATCTGCAGCTTCAGCAAATACATTACGTCTACTTCTAAGCAGCCTAGACATATTAAATTATTCAAAGTACTGAATTCTCCTTGAGTGTTTGCAAAAAATTACATGGTATTCATTATTCGATTTAAATGCAAGCATTCTACTTTCTAAATGTCAATTACTAAATCCTTTGAAGATTAGAAAAACTTACATTATTCTATTAAATAAACATAACGAAACACTACGCAAAGAACACGAAGAGACTGTGATGTATCAGCTAGTAGTTGCTCTAATAAATTTGGCGACTTCTTATAAAACTACTGACAAGCCCTAGCAGCCCATTTTCGAAAATTGTTAATGCTAAGTTTTCGAAGGATGTTAATTTATTCTTTTGTATAGGTTGTATTTCGGTTTCTAACTATGAAGCTTTATGTAGCTCCACTGAAAAAATCTATAAGAGGTTCTCGAAAAGTTGACCTCATTGCATAATCGAGAAATTTATAAATTTAGAAGCAGCATTAATAATCAACACTAGGGCTTATTGGTCTTTGAAATTTCCATGTAATTTGCAAATTGTCTAGTTTACTAGTTCTTAATAAAACCGGAAATACATATAATATATAGGGATATTCACAAGTAAACGGCAAACGTAAGGATAATCTGCAGGGCATCAAACTGAATATTTTTTACAAATATATCTCTTCCCGCAGTGGTGACCTTGAGATAAAAATTGTTCGTTTTGCTTACAATGAGATCAGTAAGCTTTCTGCAGATGTAGATCCGTCCTATATCTCTTTTGAAAAGTGCTAAAGCTCTGTCATGCAAATGTTTGTGTTGTAATCTGGTGTTGGTCAAACAAACCACACGGTTATCTCGTTTCATAAAATTTGTTTGTCATACACCAATGACGACGTCAGCAATCGTGTTTGTAATATAGTCTCATCAAGTGTTTAGTGGACCACTATCCAAATGTTGGTGTTGTAAACTGGAGTTAGTCACATAAACCCTAAATCGTACATCCATTTTGTTGTATCAAATTACATACACCATTTATGACGTCAACACTCATGTTTGTCAAACAACTTTAAAGGAAGGGCTGAAATGGCGTGGATTTGGTTACCAATCCTCCTTGTGCATTTCTGAGTGAACTTTAAAAATACTTGAGGCTAGGGAAATGTTGGAGATTTTTGGAAAAGATTGCATGTATAGAGGGAGCGATTTCCTGCAGCTATCTTAGACAGATTGATAAATAGATCGCTTCTGGTAGTTGAGAGGAATTTTCGGAGGGCTTACTACATGTTGATTTGAAATCCCTCAATATTTTGAAACATTTCGCTCAGCATTAATGTGTTTTGTATGCAGTCGCTGAAATGCCTCTGGTTATACTAGGATTTAAAAGTATTTCGGAAGCAAAAGTCACCTCTGGTCGCTCTCCAACCTCCGGTAGGTCATATGGAAAATAGTGTCACGCTTTAGTGACATTTTAGCTTTTTATTACCCCGTTCAGCATTTTCCCTTTTGAGCCACCACGTAAAGCACCTAGAGGAGAGTAAGCGATGTTAGTTGTCCTGTCAAGCTACGCTGGCACTCCTGTGACTTTCCTATGGTTCCCTTCTAGGCTTGAACATCTCCAGATACCTCCTTTGCGATCTACCTCTTGGCCTAACTGTTTTGTGGCTCAGGAAAATCCCTAACTATAAAATATTTCTCATGTGAATATGTCTACGGGAGCATTACTTGTTAAATTCTCGTGTTTTTGTAAAGCTAAGTGCCTTTTGATGTTTTTATAGTGGCTGTCAGATCGAAGATTTAGTCACAGTCGACTCTCGACTTAGCATAGATACGTTCAAAAACCCTTTGTTTGTGATAATGTTATTTGCGAGAGAGTACTAAAGCTTTTGTTTGTTGCTCTTTTATGCCTATTATAGGAATTGACGTGTACAAGCGTGACCATTGGCTTATAACGTTAGCATTTCGGTCTCGTACGTAATCAAACCTCATATGAATTTTATCTACCGTACCCCGATACCGCCCCGTTTTCATTATCTCGTGAAGGGCATTGCGAGGAAATCGTATAACTATTTGCTATTTCTTTACTTTATTCGAATTCAATTTTACTAATAGAACTATGTACATAGTACATACTGTATACTATATATAAACAACATTTACTACCAATAAAATTAATTAAACTTGATCACGAGAGATACTGAAAACAATAAAATTTGCCTAATCTGTAGCATGAGTTTTTTTGACATAGAACTGTCATTTTTTTAAGTTTAAAATTAATTTTCAACATCTTGTTTAACTTATTCACATGTTACTTTAATGTTATCTATCAATTTAATTTATAATTTGGATTAAATTAAATATGCTTTCATATTTGTGTAGCTTATTAGACTGTTAAAGTCACATGAACTAATAATACAGATAATTTTAGTGCAAATGTAGCTTTATAAAGTGCAGCGTAGAGAGTGGTCATAATTTTCATGGGCTCCTGCGATCAATTTTATTTTTGCTCGGTCTGTACAGTATAGTGTAAGTAAAATTACAGCAATTTCTGATTTTTAATTATTTGTTTTTGAGATTTGCTATGTAATTAAGGAATTTACACTAACAGCTGTAAGTTTTCTAATAATTAAAAAGTAATAGAAATGTTGATAAAAGTAGCAGCTGTAAACGATTGAAACTTTAGAAAACAATACTCGCTTGTTTAAGTGCAATAAAAATTTTTAAATAAAATCACAGAATGATTTTTTGGCAAAACATAAAGGAACTCATTTAACATCGTTTTGTTTTATACACTGTTCAAAGACTAGGGGTTTTTTGTAAATAAATCTGCATAGCAAAGCCACTTCGTCGCATTTTTTTAATTTTCGGAAAATTTTATTAATTCATTATTTTAAAAGAAAAATCACCTAGAGCTTTTTTATTTGTGTAAATAATCCACCAACTGACAGAAAAAAATTTGCTCTTTTAGTGCCATCGCCAACTACGATTTAAAAAATACATTACGTCATGATTTGATTTGTATTTCGCTCCTTGATGCAGCCCGCATCTCTAATTTCATTTTGCGCGCGCACCGTTCCGACACAGCGTGCGATAGGATTTGGCATGGCTTAATCGAGTAGGCTATTTAGCCCTGACTTTGTTTTAAAAATTGAAGGTACCAGCTGTGGCGTCCTCCTGAACACACGTTAAGCCGATTTCCATCTCTGATGAGATTTTCCTTTTAGTTTTTTCTAGTGTAAGATTTTACTGCTGCTGTTGTTTCCACCATACCACGAATGTTCCCGTCTGTCCATCTGCCGTTTTGGAGGCGATTGTAATTCAAAATATTTGCAAGAATGCTGAGTTCTGTTGCAGCCTCCCCAAAAGATCGCTTCCGAAGGCGTTGGTAAAGACGTCGCAACAATAAGTGCATGCTACCTTAATTTTAGCCCTGATTTGTCGATTAATTGAAAATGTGAAGACCTTCAAATCCAACAAACCGGCTCTAATAATTTTATAATAGTTTTGGGGCTAAAGGGCGTTATTATCACTTAGGGAATGCTGAAATTGTGTATGCACTATGTACTAGCTTCTCTCAGCGTGTCCTTGAATACCCGGCTCACAGTAATTTCAACCAAATCGATTTTATGCTTGCCAAGAGTGCTCATAAATTAGCTGGATGGCTGCATTGTATACGGTTTGCAATTGGTACATATCACATTATTTTGTATCATGGAGTTGACTCTATTTACCATATTTGTTGACTGCTACTAAGCAGCAGGCGCTGCCTGAATTATTTTGTTATTTGACTATTCCAGACTCACTAGCTAATTGTAAATATTTATATCTATTATGGTTAAACTTTGGAAGAAATTAAAGTTGCCACTGTTACTGGTAATCGTTGTTATTTTGCTACAACCCTCCTTCAACCTATGTGTTTTTTTAAATAGGCATGATGCCAAAAGATTCTAAAGGTCGGTGAGATATGATTTATTGGCTAAATTTGGTTTATGTTGTGTTTAACGACAAGAACCCAAAATTTGTTAATTTATGAAGTTTATTTTATAACCGTAAGGATCGCTGCCTAGTCCTTTTACTCACACCATTATTCTTCACTTATTTTATTAATTTAAAAAGTTACATTTTCATCCCCAAAGCAATATTTTCTAATATACCCAAATTACTTTAAATGTTGTGTGCTCCCAAAACTTACTGTTGGTTTAAAACGTTATAGTACACACTCAGTGTGGTCACTCAGTTTTCTGGGAAGATTGTTAGAACTAGTAAGCTTTTACAGTAAAGCTTCACACGTGGAGCATATTCTCGTTCTTTTTTATCTCTTTCGCGTACTTCCTTGTTAGTTACTTCTGTTCAGCTTACTACTACTTTAACATTATCAAAATTGTACACTTGTAAAAAGTCAGAGTTTGGACTGAGATTCGGCACTCTAAATACATTGGTACATTTTAAACTTCAACTCTTACTGCTTCAACCAAGCAAGTTTTCTACGAACTATTCGCAGAAGTTTCAAGAAAATCAAATATACAAAACTAATTCGAATACAAGTAAAATTCACTGTATTTTCTAAAACTCTCTTTTCGCCTTATTTAAACACGACATGGTTCTTTTCGATACTTTTCCTCTTCTTTATTTACATAAGCACCTAAAATTTAATACATCAAGAGATTATTGTTTAAAATACTTAACACAGTGTTATCATATGCACCTGACGTTGGAAAAATACTTCAATATTGAATAAACTCTATAAGTTAACATGAATGTTTTACAAAAATGCATACGCTGAAAGTTTCAAGTGGAATAGAAATAATAATTTGGATCATACTACCAATCGAAATAATAATAACGAATACACGTCGCACACGTCGATCGTTAACATCAAAAACAGATGAAGCTTTCCAATAATTGAGTTAACATGTTGGTTTTCCATTACATAAAAATTGATTGGGAAGTTTGTTAATTTTGTATATTTCCACAAACTAACTTTACGCAGTAATTTTGATGTTGTTTGTATTTTATCCCAAACACAGTTTTCAATAAATAATTTATTTGAAAATGTATACTAATATGAACACACAGTTGTAACAACTTAATTAATGTTTCAACTTTCTTGTAATGAAATCATACATCGCATATCCAATCTAATGATAGAACCCGGAGGAGAAATCGGCTTTGAATAGGAACAATAATTCAAGTGAAAATACCTTGATTAAAATGTCAAATGCAATACTTACTATTCCGTAATCTTTTATTTTGTATAAATGCTCTTGATGTAATACTTCGTGTTTTTGTTAAATCATCCATATCATGAATTTATTAACAGTATCAACTGCTCGCGAAAGCAGCAACGATTACAATGCTATTCTACTTCTTGTAATCAATAGAATAAGATTGAAAATAAAAACTAAATGAAACAAATGTTAGGCAAATAGTGATTTTACAATGTTTAATTCAAAAGCATTCACTTGTTATTCGAATATTTAATTGTACTTTTTTGCATTGAATAGTGATAATGGAAAACCATAAAGTGCTGTAGCTGCAGGAAATGAATTGTTCAAGACTACTTGCACCTGTGCCTTGCTCGCCTGCACATTAATAATCACAACATATACATGCCACATTTGACGACAAAGCTATAAATTTTAAATTTCGCAAATGAGTCCTTGCAAAAACTGCATGTCTTGTTTAGCATTCGCAATGTCAACGTTTTCTCCGTAGAAATAATGTCAGCCTCGTAGGAGTAAGGTGAAACTTAACAGCGAATTGGCCTCCGTTATGGATTAATAATTTATTTCGATCTAGAAATCACGCAGTTGCTCGCATGGGAAAGCTGGCGTTTTTGCAGAAATGCATCTTTAAATACACTTTTACCACGACTGGACTGTAATTTCACTCACGCTAACATCGGATTGCAGAATAAAACGAGAAATTCCACTGGCCTCATGTAAGCCGCTCATACTGAGCGAAGATTTCTCGCAGATAAGTGCAATTAGTGCGATAGCGAAGTAGAAATTTAGATCAGGCTCAAGACTTAGACGTTATTTTCTCAGTGTATAGGTTAACAGATGTTACAATGTAAAAGGTGTGCATATTTTCTGTGTCCTGTACAGTGTAGATCCGTAAATGGAAGCATATTAGCGACCATCTGAAATTTACTTAGGGCCTTAATATAACCAAAGCAGTTTGTTATAATAATTTTGAGTTGAAACAAAGCCAATAAAAGAGTATGCCCAATTTTAACGTCCGAGTCTAATAACTAATAACGAAATGGCCAGTCCACAATGGACAGTGGGAGAGGGACCACAGGTGGGATAATGCAGCAATTTTACTTAATCGTAGAGAGTAAACAAAAGTTTAGGGCGCCAGGTTCTAGATTTACCATGACACACTCCTCAGAACCATTCGGGGCAGTCGAGGTTCGACGAAATAGAAATTGAAAGGAAATCCAGGGCAAAATAGTAACAAAGCTATATCAGCTAGTGCCTTAATGTACGGAAAATATACTGAACGGTTCTCATATGAGGGTCCGATTAATATCAAAACCAAAAAGTATGTGGCTTAATAAGGTAATATCAATAGAAAATAGAAATGCTAACCTAACATTGGTTTGATTACAACGCAGTCCATGACAACTAAAGTTAAGCGAAGCAACATAAGAATTCAAAAAGAGATGGCAACTTGGTTCAGATGCCAAGTCGAATTACCTGACGGATGTGGGTGACATGAAGTCATTCTAACGAAGCCTTAAAGGACCGGCAAAGGGAAGGAGCTTTCCGACGAAAATGGGGAACTGCAATACAAATCGGGGTTGCTGAAAGACTCCTGACGGAAAAAGCTTACCAAACAAATTTCGGAACATTTCACACAAAACAGGCAACACTCTACGATTAGAAGCCCGAATTGGGACGTAGTGGTGCCACTACATCAAATAGGTTCACTCGGAATTGCAATTTTAGCTTGCGCGCCTAGAAACTTCTGAGGCGGACCTTCATTCCGTCCATACACCTTAGCGGAAAGAGAAGGTGAATTGAGATTAGTGGCGTGAGTCACTTTACAACAAACATATTATCAACGTAATGGCATGTGGTACGGCTGTCACAACCAGCAGGCGCAAAAATTGCCGAGAGTCAAAAACGCTGCCTACAAGTTCATATGCACATACGTTTTCCAACGTTTTCTTATAAGGGTACAAGATATTTTGAATTAACACACTAGTACGTAATTCAACATTGTGAGCGAATTATATTATGTACATTTTAGCTCTTCAGGCCTTGTAGGCCTACGGATTGCTGAATTGTTCTCAATTCTTGTCGATTTCTTGCTTCTTGTCACCATTTCTTTATTCTGACCTCCTTTATCTTCTCTTCCAATACGTCTAGCTATCTTCTTCGAGGCCTTCCTCTTCGTCTTGCTCCTATCAATCCTCCTCGCAATACTATTTTTGGTATGTTATTTGGGGTCAATCTCTCTACATGTCCAAGCCATCTTAATTGTTGCTGTTTAATTCTGGTTGACCTTACACCCGCAAGGTGAAACAAATCTTTAGCTCCTGCTATTTGTTTCGCCATTTATTCATCTATTCCGGTCCAACCTGTATATGTTCACTTGAGTTATAACCCGCTGTATTTCAATTCATATCAAGCTAGTCCGCGCAAAAGCGCTGATTTTGGTTTTCCCAAAATTCACTTGTTACCTCCTGGCACCAGCCGTCGCGGTCCGCGACCTCATTTTTACATTTTCGCTTGTGGTTGGAGCAACTTGTTCCAAGAAAGCATTTTGCGTGCTATTGCACCTCAATATTAAATTTGTTTGTGGGCTGATGAATGGAATCAGGTATGTTACGCTACTTGGTTTGATATTCAATTATAGTAATTCCTCGTTTTTTATTAGCTCTTTCTTTGACGTTAATTTTGTCAACGTCACCTCTTAATTACCAGCTTCATACACGAACTTATCTCGGAGGCCAAGCCTTATCGCATTTTCGACACTTGCTGGCGTTCTTCGTTTTTGGCTGCAAGGTGTGGATGCTGCCGCTGTAATCACCGGGCATCCACGGTAACTTCGTCCTTATTATGCAGTTCACGACCACCTTATGTTGAAGGGTGTAGCTACCCCCAGCCGGCGCTTGCCTGTTTGCCGTTTATAAGCATTGGAGAAGCGAGGTTAGTTTGTGCTATCCGAGATTTGTCGTATTTTTAATACCTGGATTTTACATTTATTTAAAATTTAAATGCCTACGTTTTGCAATTATTAAAATGTAATGCTCAATTTGATACATGCTCTTGCTTTTTACAATAAATTTTCATACTTATATTTAATTATGTTCAGAATTTAAATTTTCTATTTTTATGTATTTCGACCCTCTGTAAAAGGTACAGTCACGCTTTTTTTATTGTCAATAGCCTAACAGAAGGTTTAATTAAATGACTGTGATAAGCTTATCCCACGAATGTTCTTTGGTAAAGTATTAAAATAACCCGAAAGGGGTTCTTAATTTTATGCGTGTCGCAACCTTCAGTTAAGATACACAATTTTGTTATTACATTATTTACATTTTAATTATTCTGATAATTTACTACTGACATTTCAAGACTTTTCTATTATTGCTTATTAATTAAACGCTAGTCACTTGCAATTTATTTTTCTTCTTATTATTTGAAATCTTTTGATTTCTGGCGCCCATTTCCATTTCCATTTCCTTTTCCTTTTTTTGAAGACATTCCAGGGTACATAGCTGATGATTTGAACCTACGATCTAAGGCCGCCGATATTTGAGCTAGTTCGGCCATCGCGGTGAGTAAAGAAAGAGTTTTTCAGAGCTGCCGTGGTGTATAAATGGTAGGGGGGTTGATCTGCGATTTTTACTACCATTGCTTATTTTATTAATTAATCGCAGGTCGGCTTCCTTATTGTTTCACTGGCGCGACCAACGCTATGGGGCTCGATTTTGGTAGTTACATCAGCTGTGTTTACCTGGATAGCTTCATTTATCAATATTTAATTTTGTACTCTTTACATTTTTACTTCATATGCCATTTTGTAATTTTCATCTTGTTGCAGTGCACGTATTTATATTTGACTTTCTTTTCTTTTCCTTTCTTCACTTATCCTTTCGTTCGGTTGTTTATTGACTTTTCTTCTCTTATCTTTCTTGACGAATGATTGGTTTAGCAGTATGTTTATAGGTAGTGTGATGGACTTTGTTGAAAGGGTATGCTTTGGTGAATGACGTTTCTGAATGGTTTCTTTGATTGGCTGCGTGTGTGCTTTGGTAGTGTAGTATGTTTGGTTTTTCCTTATCCTTCCTTTGGTTGCGTATCGGTGGGTCGAAGGCCTGCGTGAATTACTTGTGCGGTTTGGTGTAGTTTACTCCATTTTTAGGATTTTTATTTACTTGCCTCAACGTACTTGTGTTTACTCAGGGTCTCGACGGGTTGTTTCCGGGTTGTTTTTTCTGGCTTTTAATTTTTTTGAATACGATTATTATGCATTTCCTTTTTGGATGCGAGTTTCTTGTTGGCTGCGTCCGATGTGAGGCAGTCCTTGTTTTAGGCCCCTGTTCAGTGTAAACAGGGTGTCTATATTTTTTTCTGTGTCCGATGTGGTGCAGGTTTTTCTTCTGTCAGACTTGACAGGGGATATTTTTTGCGTCGATTTTGATGCGCTATTGCATCTTGTTACGCATTATTTTATGCAATTTTTTTGCGTTTTTTTTATGCATCTGTTTGCGTGCGGATTTTCCTTGCGATTGAAGGCGGTTTGCTTTCCTTGTGTTTCCTCGTCTTTAAGCGTGTCCATGTCTCCGTAAACCCGGGTCACGGCATGGAATAGTAGACCTAGCCAGTCGAAGCTTGGATGAGTGGGTGTGCAGCGTGAGTTTTTCCGAACTCTGGTTTTTGGTTCATTTTCCTCTCTTTCCTTTTCTCTTTTCCTTATGTCCTGTTTTTTCTTCTGTTTTTAAAAGTTGTTGTAGGGTATGTTTCCTATGGATTTTGTATTCTAGTGCTTTTCACTTTCCTTTTTACTTACCATTACTTCCGTCTCATTTGAGGATTTTTTCAAAAGCGCTTCGCTTATTTGGATTTGGACTATGGTATTATAGGATATTGTGACCGTGGAAACACCTACAGTGTCCCTTTTAAAAAAACTTGTTTTTTGTGCTTTTTGTTTCTTGCTAGGGTGGTTGGTTGGGCATGCAGGGTAGGTCACTGTTTGGGAACGTCATCATCTAGTTCTTCCCCTTTGTAACGTATAGGGTGGTTGGTTGGGCATGCAGGGTCGGTCTCTTTTTTGGGAAACTTTTCCATCAAATATTTTATTATTTCCTTTTCCCATCTCGCTTCACGAGATATTTCCCAAGCGTCAGGTCGACATTATTAGGTTCTTTAGTGGCCTGTATTGCTTGTGGTACGCTCGAGTTAACGTTTATATTTCATTTTTTGATAATTTTTCCTCCATACTTTTGCTATTGGGTTACCTTGGTTTTGGGGTGAGTATTAATGATGCGGTTCGAGTTTTTCGGATTTTTGCGAGTTCTTCGAATATTTGTAGTAGGGTGGATTGTGTCCTATGTGATGCAGTTGGTTTTTGCTGTGTTTAGCAGTTTTTTAGGCGTCTGTCCGATTTAGACAGAACGTCTATTTTCTAGAGTGGTATCCTATGTGGTGCCAGAGTAATTTTTTTCTCGAAAGAGGATTTTCTAGGGCGTTTGGTGGCATCCTCGATCTCACTCTCTAATTCCTTGGTTTCCTGCATCTTTTCATGTTCCATACTTTAAACTTTTTTATGGTTTTTAGGGCTTTTTTTTGTCCTGGGTTTTACCCGAATTTTTCGTCGTAGTATTTTCACTTCTGCGATGTTTCATACAGGAGTAAGTTTTTGTGACTTATCTCCGGTGTTTCGCTGTGTGTTAGTTCACACGGTGTTTCAGTGTGCAGTCGTTTTTGGACTGTTCACTTTTCCTCGACCAGCAGGGTTTAGGGTTTTCTGCTTTGGCGCTCTTCTTCACAGTCGCTTACATTCGCGGTGATCACTACGGGGGCCCGCGCTGAGTGTCTGTGATCGACAGCGTCCTCACCTTTTGTTAATTTCTCATTTCACTGCAATAGCTTCTTTCAAACAGCCCTGCGTTGACTGACTGACTGACGGACATCGGACTTATCCCTTCCAAATCCCTCTTCGTTATACTATCTTCCTTTACTTTACTCTTTTATTTCCCATCTATTTCCCTATTTTCCTTTCGCCTTCTTTTGACTGACGTTAAACTTTTCAATTGCTTAGCATAATCATACCTCAGGTATTTCTCTTGGCCGTGGGGAGTGAAACAAATCTTTAGCTCCTGCTATTTGTTTCGCCATTTATTCATCTATTCCGGTCCAACCTGTATATGTTTACTTGAGTTATAACCCGCTGTATTTCAATTCATATCAAGCTAGTCCGCGCAAAAGCGCTGATTTTGGTTTTCCCAAAATTCACTTGTTATCTCCTGGCACCAGCCGTCGAGGTCCGAGACCTCATTTTTACATTTTCGCTTGTGGTTGGAGCAACTTGTTCCAAGAAAGCATTTTGCGTGCTATTGCACCTCAATATTAAATTTGTTTGTGGGCTGATGAATGGAAACAGGTATGTTACGCTACTTGGTTTGATATTCAATTATAGTAATTCCTCGTTTTTTATTAGCTCTTTCTTTGACGTTAATTTTGTCAACGTCACCTCTTAATTACCAGCTTCATACACGAACTTATCTCGGAGGCCAAGCCTTATCGCATTTTCGACACTTGCTGGCGTTCTTCGTTTTTGGCTGCAAGGTGTGGATGCTGCCGCTGTAATCACCGGGCATCCACGGTAACTTCGTCCTTATTATGCAGTTCACGACCACCTTATGTTGAAGGGTGTAGCTACCCCCAGCCGGCGCTTGCCTGTTTGCCGTTTATAAGCATTGGAGAAGCGAGGTTAGTTTGTGCTATCCGAGATTTGTCGTATTTTTAATACCTGGATTTTACATTTATTTAAAATTTAAATGCCTACGTTTTGCAATTATTAAAATGTAATGTTCAATTTGATACATGCTCTTGCTTTTTACATTAAATTTTCATACTTATATTTAATTATGTTCAGAATTTAAATTTTCTATTTTTATGTATTTCGACCCTCTGTAAAAGGTACAGTCACGCTTTTTTTATTGTCAATAGCCTAACAGAAGGTTTAATTAAATGACTGTGATAAGCTTATCCCACGAATGTTCTTTGGTAAAGTATTAAAATAACCCGAAAGGGGTTCTTAATTTTATGCGTGTCGCAACCTTCAGTTAAGATACACAATTTTGTTATTACATTATTTACATTTTAATTATCCTGATAATTTACTACTGACATTTCAAGACTTTTCTATTATTGCTTATTAATTAAACGCTAGTCACTTGCAATTTATTTTTCTTCTTATTATTTGAAATCTTTTGATTTCTGGCGCCCATTTCCATTTCCATTTCCTTTTCCTTTTTTTTGAAGACATTCCAGGGTACATAGCTGATGATTTGAACCTACGATCTAAGGCAGCCGATATTTGAGCTAGTTCGGCCATCGCGGTGAGTAAAGAAAAAGTTTTTCAGAGCTGCCGTGGTGTATAAATGGTAGGGGGGTTGATCTGCGATTTTTACTACCATTGCTTATTTTATTAATTAATCGCAGGTCGGCTTCCTTATTGTTTCAAAGGGTAGAAAGGTCCTAGGATTAAATAAGTAAGTAATTCTGGTTATGATATCCGGTTTGTTGTAAAGTGCATATACTTCTTCATTTATGTTTCTCCTCCAAACTTCTCCAAAATGTTTCCCTCTATATATCTTCCACAGTATCTTCCGTTTCCATCCCTCCAAGATGTGTTGCTTTGACAAAAGTTGTTCAATATTTGTCATTAAATATTAATTCGCAGACGTATCTATTAAAAATAACAACCTAAAATAGTCACAGAAAAAAAATTCTTGATTTTTTGAATAATAAGTAAACTTTGGGCGCAAACTTTTCAGGGCTTTTGGCGGCATGCATGGTTAATATGCCACTGCATAATTTTCTTTTATTTCCTTATTATACACGCAATCTTGCATGTAGTGTGCGAAATTTATCTTTACACACAGCAATAAAATTTCGAAACATCTAAGAAAGAAATTCAAAAAGGTTGCGTTGTTATATATTACTCGGCGTAGATAAATGAAGATAAAAAATCATAATTAATAATATAAACTATTGAAATAGATTGAAATTGTTGCAACACTTAAATATTGCTTGCATAAACTATAATAAATCAATATCATGGTTAGAAGTGTCCTCTATTTATTTAAGGGATCAGTTTGGACAGATTATTTAATTATTAACCAGAAAAGATGAGAATAAAACAGTGAAGGTGTAATTTAACAAAAAAAGGTATTGGTAAGTCTACAGAAAAAGCCGCACCATCTAGCCATTTAGTATAAAGAAGTTATTCATTCTTGAATTTACATATTTGATATAAAAATTCGGGTGTTTTTGCACATTGGTATACAACAGCTAGCTTATACGGTTACGTGTTTTCCGAGCTATCGTTCTAGGACAAACAACATATCTACTACTGTTCAGTTCGTTTGAAACTCGTATATTTTCTTGAGCTTCTTTGGTTGAAAGTGATTTTTGTAATAGTCATAGGTCTATCAAATCTTAATTGGTTATGAGTTGAATTTTATGTTCCTTTATAAAGTCTCTTGTTTTAAAACTAAAATTTTTGGCATTGCTTCTATATATCAATATTGAGTCCATTCAGTTACGCCAGTAAGCTAAATGATTACATTTTCTGTTTGTGTTCTTACATTTCTTCCAGGTTTACTTGACCTATTTAGTTCCGTTTTTCTCCAGAAGATAGAATGAATGGATTTGAACTCCAGTCGTTTTTATAAATAGATTTTACTATTTTTTGCTATCAGATAGCACAATAACAATAAAATCTCTCTTATTTGATTTACCTAAGTTCCTGGTTAAAGATATCCTTTGTTGTAATGACCCCTGAAGTTGACCTGGACTCGTGCTAGCTTCAAAAACACTCAAATAAAAAGACTATTTGTTTAAACACAAAATAACTACATATATTTATATTTCCTGTAAAAGAAAATGCTAACTAATAATCGACCTAACTAATAAAGTACAAAGCGAATAGCTATTTCTTCTACGCCTTTATTTTAACGACTATTAATTCCTTCTCCGACAGCTACTTCTATGATACATTTATGCTGCTGATCTATTATGCAGATGCGCTGATGTACAGAATAATGATTCGACAAGTGTTTCTAGCAATTCCTTTGTAGTGACAGCTTAATGCGCATATGATCACGCGCAATGAGCACCAAACACGAGAAAACGTGCATATACGCTCAATGAATCGCTTGGATTTTTTCGCTGTCTTTCTCGAATGACCAAATATGGTATTAAAGTACCCACCTGCAGTTATAACTAACAAATGCCAGTTGCGAAAGACCTGGACCTGACTCTTGGTCTCTTCGATGATGCTTCTACTATAACGTCACTCGATGATATGTATGCTTCTTTTGTTGGCTTCCTGGCCCCAAATTGCAATGTCTGCAAGACTTTGACGCTTCCTACGAAGTTAACAGGACTATTGCAACATTTCTCTGCTCTAGTGTCACCCAGGGAATGTGCTTTAAGCTGGCGCTAGGAGGCAATATTCAAAAATTGCTCGCTCGGCGTTCACTTCTGCAGCGAGCCCAAAAAATACATCCTCACGTGCGTGCCGCCGTTTTCCACACACTTTTGTCTCCCTCGCGAGTCTCAGTGGAGCTTGCGCAAACACATTACCCCGATCTTAAAATTTTGCTCACTTTGCTAAAAGTTGTTCTTAAACTCTAAGAACAAACAACAAAACCCACATGTACAAATTGGCTGCATATTAAAATGTTACACTCAGGCGAGCTAGATCAAGTTCCCGTTTCAAAGTGCGCTAGATTTTTAACTATCTTTCAATTGACTAAAATATTGCTCATTTAATTGTGCTCTTCTTGGTCAAAAGTTTTCGTTTCCACTGTCTTCGTGTGTCTAAAATACCATTTGATATTGGGATTACCGCTATCTTATTCTACCTGAGATTGAGAGTCAATGAACGGTGCTCGTTCAATTTACAATTCTAGCAGCTGCAATTGCCTTTAATGTTATGACAATTCATTAAATTGGCTGTATACTTATCTCAAAAGTAATAACACAATTATGTAAACGCATTGAAAAAATACATTGTCTTACTTTAACGAAAAATTTCGCAGTTAGCGTTATCGACTTCGATGGTCAACCACAAAATGTTCAGCATTGGAAATGAAATTCCTAAGGTCGGTTAAACGGGCACAATTCTCTGTAGTTCTGTGTCTCAGTCCTTAGACATTATTTGCAGTGCATACAAATTATTATCTGTAACGCTTTGAATATACCTGTGTAAATCTAACAAATCTGTAATCAAAACTACAAAAAACAAAATGACGGATTCGATATGGCGGACTGAAATATTAAAAATTGTCAGAATATAACAAATTACATGAATTACAAGAAACAAACTGACAGATTCAATGTGGTGGACTCTAATACTAAAAACAGATTAACACCAAAATTTGTGTGAGGAGATTTTCAGAGTCACAAATCTGTAATAAAAATTCTAATCAATATGGTAAACGCGAATGCACAAAAATATGAAATTAAACAAATCTTCATTTTAATGTATTCTAGATTCTAGAACTCTTCTTAATATTCAACAATCTAAACTGCTTGTAATTCTTACTTTTTCCTTCTTGAGTCTCTTCGAAGAGATCTCCTAGTGGCAATATGTTATGTTCTATTACTTCCTTTCGATGACAAAGGATTTTGTGAAATGTTTAGGAGATTTGTCTCTAGTTATAATGCTTTTTATAGATTGCAACAGTTGTTTTGGCGTATTTGTGAAGTTTTTCAGAATTTATTACTTGCTTGCTTGCTAGTAGTGATAAAATAACTTTGCAATTCCTAATGAGCTCTATATTTACTCCAGTAATTTCTAAAGCTTTCTGTGAATTTTCAAAAAATCTCCTTGCGGTATAACCGTCATTTGTATTTCCCGAGCCTTGTTTTGTCGTATCTATAACGAGTCCTATTTCTTTTCGAAATTCCTTTTGTATTTTTTGCTTTTATTTGGCTCGTTTCTCTTTATTTATTTCATTTTTTCTCACTATTTCAACTTTAAGAGCGAACCTTAAATCAATAACAATATGCAAAATATGCTCCATGGTTCTAATCACTGTAAGTAAAGCTAATATATCTAATTGTAATGTTTCTTCATCAAGTTCTGTAACAGTTTCAAAATCAGAGGGTTGTGATGATTTCTCTTTGCAAATAATTTATGTTGAGGAAAAAGCAGCTCCAGTAATATTCGGTGCAACATTTTCATCAACCATTGGCAAAGCTAGCGATTATTTTTTTCATTTATAATTACTAATTTCTTGTTTCACCTGTATCACTACTTCTACAATTTTTTCTTTAGTTCCTTTAGTAAAGTTTTGATAATGGTGTTTCATTTATCCATAAAGTTGTTCTTCTGCTGATCAGCTAGGCGCACATTTGCATCTTTTTGAATTCTTAAAGGAACAACTGAAGCCATAAACATACACTTACGCCTTCACTTATTTTCTGTTTGTATACACTTTGACCTGAAGATTCATGGCAATCTCACTTGGATATTAATACAAAAGTAGAATATGATACCGCTTCTACGATTTCGTTTTTTAGGTCATCAATATTCTTTCCGCTGTTTTATCCAATAAACTTAGAAGAGTAGATGCAGATATCTCTGAAATAGTTATCGGTTCTGGAATAATTACATATTTTGCTGAGAATAGAATTCATTAATCACGTGACCCTTTTTAAACCAATTGGAAGCATAGAAACCCTTGGATACATGTGTACCATAGCGGTGATACAAAATAAAAATTCGTATCACCTTATTGTGGTCTGTCGCTACGCAAAAGTGTGAAAATGTTGGTTACCCAGCTGTCAATTTTAAATCTATGTCAAATTCGAGGTTAGCAGGTTAGGTTTTCCGTCAGTTTTGACACAAACTGATACAAAACCTAGCCTGCTAACCTCGAATTTGACATAGACTTAAAATTGACAGCTGGGTAACCAACATTAACAGTTTTTCAATTCATTGTATTCTCTCACTAAATACAACTCGCGGTATGATTAGTAATCGGTGATATATCTCATTGAAACCGAAGGAGCACCTCGGTTTCAATTCGAAAATATCACCGGTGATAATCATGCCACTTGTGATATTATGGCTGAAAGTATCTTCCTATAACTTGGCAGAACATGAATATTTTTCTTTTTTAAAGCTGAACGTTGTAAATCATATTTTCGTTTTGACAATCGCAAGTCTAAAAAGAAGGCCAAAGATTCATATTCTGAAAAACTTTCTATTATCATGTATTTTGTATCAGTTCAATTTCAGATGTACTTGCAAAATCTTTAATCTTTCTGCATTTATATCTTTCAGAAGATTCATTAAAATTCTTTAATGGCCTTCCTCCGACCATACCGTGCTGTTCATACATATTTCTGTGTTTTACTGTAAGAGTATTATTTATCCAGACAGAGTTTAGTTTAACAAAATTTTATTTTGAATTTGTGGTAAAAAATTGTTTTTTTTTATTTCTTCCCTTAACGTTGCTAAATTACACTTGTGTAATATCAGCTTTGGTCTTATTTTGAACAAATAATACTTCACAGATGTTTTTACAGGCGATTTTCCAACTCAAATTATCGATCTTCTATATCGATATCCTGTATGAATAATGAAAACGTTAAATAAAACTGAACTAAAAAAAAAGTCTGATTGAAATAATACAAGTGACGAAGCAGGTAAAGTTACAATTAAATACAATATGTAAATTAACCTTAAATATAATTCTTTGTCATTTTACTTACCTCATCCAGTGTAATATAGGAACCTATACTAACGTTAACATGTTAACTTTGAAGGCATAAATTTCGCATCTTAACATATAAAAAATGAACGAAACTTACCGGCTTTTTCAGATTCGATGACGGTTGTATTAACGAACGGTAACACAACTAAGATTATTCCGTTTTACTTTTGCAAAATGTTTTATTCTACCTATAACACTGTGAAACTAATACATCTTGACATAAAAAATGCGACATACGGCAAACCTGCACGAAATTGATAACTCGTATGTTTAGCGGTCTGTGCCATTTATGAACGAAATAAATGAATAACTAAAGTTTAAAATAATGGCGCGATAGCAATACAAAAGCAGGACTTGAAGTGAAAATTTTGAATTCCTCAAAATAGCATGAACCTCATTAGGAACCACTCTTAATAGATTACTTAATCAATATCTGACTTACATTCCACGACAACAAACAGTTTCATGATTTAACCAAATAAAATAGGTTAGATTTTCAGAAAAATCTTAAAATTCGCTCAATATTCGTTTTCAGTTTTCATATTTCCCAAAATTGTGTTTTCTGAATTTAGGTTTTCAGGCTGCTACATACACTATTTAAGCTACGAGGGGTGCGCACTATTTTATGAAAAGCTTACTTTCAAGTAGATTAAATAATATTTTCCCACTTCTCCGTAGAATATTTCAAAGTTTGCGTTTTACTGAAGATTTAAAACAATCTGGTGTGATACATTAACACAACTTCCTTTTACAGTGATCTTAAAATTAGCCAAAAATTTGATTTGTAATTTTTAGGCCTTTGTCAAAATTTTTCAAAAATTACATATTCTACAAAAACGGTACCAAATAGAGCGTTAGTTGAAGAGACAAAATTTCTTTAACATTTTAAGCTGAATTCAAAATGTAATAATATACCGGGTGTGCGATTTAAAATAGGAGTTAATAATACAAATAGAAAAAGAACCAAAGAAGCCCATTTCAGAGGTATTCAACTGGAAAATCAAATAGCTCACATCAATACACATTAAAAATGTAAAAAAAATCGTTAGAGCCGTTTTTAAAAAAATCGAAAAAAACTGAAAAATCACAAGAGTAAACACCATACTTCCGGTTAAGTAATTTTGTTCAAAAGCTTGCTGTCGCATCTAAATAGTACACAAAACTTATGAAGTTTCAACGCCATACCTCTTTTCGTTTTTGAGATATTCTATTCACAGACACACACACAGACAGACAGACAGACCGACCAATGGACAATATGTTTTTTGGATTCAGAGGACTCTAAAACGTGAAGATCTGTTGAAAACTCAATTTCGAATTTTTGCGGTGAATCCAATACTTTCTTTATCTTAAAATGAAGTGAAAGGCTGCCAAAACCTGCCAAACTAAATCTGATAAAATGTACCTACTTAGTATAATATCTTTTGACAGTAGTTCCCACTGCAACAATTCACCACTTTTAAATAAAATTGCAATCATACAGTTTAAACCTTTCATTTTCATGGAATTTAATTACTATTCCGCGTTCTTTGATATGACAATAGAAAATACATATTATTTTCTTCATATTTAATCATAGAGTCCTCAAAAATCAAAATCTTATATACATTTATCAAGCAATAAATATATACTTATTTAAAGTATATTTAATTAGCGTTCCGCCACGTTGGATTTAACAATTTTAAAAGATTGGCAATGTTTGAAATCAACAACCTAAAAATTTTTTATTCTCGGGGAATTTTCTATATTTTCGATCTACTATATGAGACTCGTCTTAAATATACAAATCTCAAATTTTGTCTTTCTGTGAGATTTGTAATAAAAGCGATACCTTCTTATAAGTTTGGCTGTTGATGCACGACGGTGGAGTGCATCAATCATAGGAGTAAAAAAAATTACTACTGTCAAATTGAAAATTCACAATTGCAATCAAATAGTTTTAAAAAGGTATTACTTTATTTACGATTTTTTGTTAAAAAAGTGGTACATTAAAAACGACGAATTTCATGATCACTATGCAAAAAATAAATTAAATTAATCTCTGTTTTTAAGATTTTAAAATTTTTTGCGCCTCCTGTTCTCAAAAGAACGGAATGAAAAGAGCTACAACGACTACTATAGGTGATCTTTTTAATTTATTTGAGTTCACTAGAATTGCAAAAATATATAACGCGCAGTTTTGTATTGGTTAAAATCATTGTAGGTTCAAAATTCAGAAAACATTTGGGTTTGGCTTCATAAACAATTAAGCTTCACATAGGCACTTAAAACTTAATCTTGAAAAGCAGTGAGATAATTGGACGCAATAACAGAATGATTATTTTCTAAGCATGTGTCAACCTCCGAGCCATTATAGGAACTTAGTGCCGTTCACATTCTTAGCTGTTTAACCTTTCATACAAAGAAAGTGTATAGCTAGTTCCGTTTGCATTTCTCTTCGAACGAAAGTCACGAAATTAGGCATTTGAACTCAGCGTTGACCTTCCCGTCGATGGCTAATGATAAGCGGCGCTGAAATTGCACTTTCTTTTATTGCTAACTAAGAACGGATATTTTTACATCTTGACATTTCAGTTACAGTGAGCATGAGAATCTCGTAAACGGTGGGAGGTAGAAACTCATCTTAATTAGAGAAACCTGCAACCACCCATCTGCTGCTATAATCCACATTTAAGTCACAGATTTATGTTCGTTGGTAATAAGTTGTAAATTAACATTTAAATTTTTCGGTTTATAATGAAAATTAAAGCTTCTAGAATTTGAATATGGATTATAGTCGGATTTGCTATGCCTCACGCTTTTTCCTTTTTAACGAAATTCCCATGCATAGGTCGCTTATTTTAGATACAGGGTGATTCATAAGTATGGTCACTAAATTAAATGGGTGTATACTGGCCTAAGTAGAAGTATATTGCGCTAAAAATTAAATTTTTACGGAAAAAATCGCATTACAGTCTAATGCAAACTTTAAGAACCGCTGGCAACTGGCACATCAGATAAGAGTGCACCGAATGTGATTGAAATACTCAAACAAGTATACTTTGCTTTTGCATTTTATTCAAACTCTGTTTTATCGCAACCAGTAGTGCGAACTTATGTTCATCGAAATTCAGTTCAGTGACCATAAATCACTTAAAGCAATTAAGTGTTTGAAATTTTTGTTTGAAGTATTATTAATTTTTTAACGTATAGTTTATTATGCAGGGCTGTTCTACTTGATGTCCTTTTAAATATCATGACTATACCTAGTAAGTACCCTGCATAGTAATTAAGCCGAGCCTTAATCGCTATTATTAGTCTGCTTCCTCGACAAGCCTTTTCTGGCGGACAAGATCCTCGAACTGGACTCCGCAATCCGGCTTCCAATTGGCAGCAGCTCGCGGCGAGCTGGCGTGTTTTGCTCCTCCACTTTTTGTCGATCTCCATCTGCAACATGTAAAAATTGCCATAAAACACTTTCCACTTAGTTGAAAAACTCACTTTCGCCAGCTTGCACTTCCGGGCCCACTTTGGTGATGCGATCCAAAACCTGCGTTATGCGCTTTTCCACTTTGGCTATGTCGACGACCTCGTCGAAGTTCGTCGGCGACGCCTTGATTTTGTCTTTCTCGGATCTAGAGAGCAGGGTTCTGAGTAGATAGCACAAGGACGCGTCTAGGGTGTCCTCCCAGTTCTAAAAAGTGTACTGCTGTAGAAACTAGAGGATTTAGAGTCGCTTGTGAAGGGCTTATTGTGAGAGGAAGTTGCAATAGAGAGATCTTGCCTACATGTTATTCAAATAGTAATCAATCGTGCCGAGATTTGCAGGTTAATTAGCAATAGAAAACATTATTGCATTAAGAAACCTACTTGCTTATACTAGATAAGAACATAAAAATCAAATCTAGGTAAAGGGAAAGCATTGAAATGCAATTGAAAACGCTACATAATTAGCTGTCAGTAGGAGGCCTATTAGAAAGTGTGAAAAGAGTTGGTACAGAAAACAAAACGTCAAGATCAAGAGCAGTAAATAAAATTGTTAAATAAAGAAAATAGTAAAAAAAGTAAACACTGGAAAATAATAATAATAATAATAATAATACTCATATACAGAGAAACTGAGTAAAAGAAAAGGGCCGTTGTAGATGTTGGTTGTATAGTACACCAAAGTTGGCTCATATGATTTACAAATGAAAAGTATGGACATAAAGAAGGTTGATGGTTGAAATAATAAGGTATAAATTATATTAGAACACATAATATTGTACGGTCCAAATTAATAGAACGACGCAGATAACAAAGCTAATTATACGAGACTTGTTCAACATAAACGCAACTCCGATCAAATTAGAAACGAGTGCAATAAACCTTCTGGATTTTTAAATACTTATTAGCAGCGTTGGTAGTCAACATGTGAATAAATTTTAATCATTGATCCCATATTTGAACTACATAAGTAATTTTCTAAATTATGATGAGACTACGTGGACACATTTGACGGCCGACTACCTGCAGTAAAAACGGCTGGATTTTGACACGAAATATTAAGTCAAATACTATTGTTGAGATAATTGA
Source organism: Agriotes lineatus (assembly GCA_940337035.1). Lineage (NCBI taxonomy): Eukaryota > Metazoa > Arthropoda > Insecta > Coleoptera > Elateridae > Agriotes > Agriotes lineatus. Next base: position 23,184 of record CALNHX010010522.1, read on the forward strand.
TACATAGTAGCTGGCTGAGGTTAATATTAAAACATGTTAAAGGACTAATTAACAGCTATTTACAGTTGAAAGGCCTTCCTGAGGTGAAAGAACTGGTCAATATTGTGAGATAGAAATATATTTCAGCACTTAGTGCCTTCTTCAGTCTACATATATAAACAGGTTAAGAACAACACGTTAAAATCTGCAAGGTTGTTTTTAACCTGTTTATATATGTAGAGTGAAGAAGGCAGTAAGTGCTGAAATATATTTCTACCTCACAATATTGACCAGTTCTTTCACCTCAGGAAGGCCTTTCAACTGTAAATAGCTGCTAATTAGTCCTTTAACATGTTTTACTATTGTTGAGGGCGCCAACAAGTATTTAAATAAATGTTTCCAAATAGAACCGAGAGCTAATAAACTCAAAAAAGACAGTCGATCGCAAGTTAATCTGAAAAAAGAATTACATAGGGCCAGAGTATGAGGACGCAGTAGCAAAATAAGACCAGTAACTAAAGTATATAAGAACCAGGTAATAATAGATGTATAAGGTACTTACATCTAAATTTTCAATGCGACGGGTGCACCCGTAAAACATATCTAAAATAATGCTACTAGCCTAATAATATCACCCATCCTCCAGCTGGTTAATGGGATCACACATACAGTAGAACTCGGCAATTGAGCGCAGCAATTACTAAACTTTACGGGGTAATCTGAAGGATTCAGCCCAAGTAGTTGAATTTGAAGTTCAGAAAATAGCTGATAAAGAGCACAACTAACGGTTGCTTCCTCGACGTGACTACTCTCTTAGTAAATATAAGCTCTTGGCGACAGCAAGGAGACGCACGGCATCTAAATCAACGTTGGTCCATAATTTTGGATAGCCGGGAATGAAGTTCAAGAAAACACATGCATCCAAAGGAGTCATTGAACCGGGAAAATTGACCAGCTATTCCACCTGGCAGGAACAGAGAAGCACGATGGCATCTGCGGTGATAAAAATGCCAGCAGTAACGGCCAACAATATCGACACACAGTAGCGGCTCACCACAAGGAGGCCAAATTTGGGCTACGTAACGCGAACTCCAGCAAACTCGGCAGCCTAATCCGTTATCTCGACGAAGAAAACAATTACTTCTACACCCGCTCTCGAACCAAAATCTGCCTTACAGACGAAATGTAGCAAAAATCGTCCTCACATCAAACACAAGATAAACAAAAAGAAACGCCAAAACTAGCTTCGCTCACAGCAAAAAAGAAAAGAGGCTTAACATGTCGCTTGAGTGTAAACTTTTCCCTCCACTGAACGCGACGCTGGAAATATGGATCCTCGGCGATCGAGAACTTTTGAACCATAACAACGTTTAAACATGATTTCTTAAAATTTTTGGTATAGAAATGTCGTCTGTAGTGAAAAACCTGTCTAAGCAAGATCAGCGATCTTTAAATTTATGTTCACTGAACGTGTTCAGCCCTTGCAGATTTGTATGTGAATTTAAACTGTTTATGGAAACACATATTTCAGCTGCAAAGCTGGTGAAGCAGTTTAAAAGTTAAAGACAAGGTGCAACAACTGAACCAAGTGCAACTGTTTATAGAAAATCGGCGAATATCAACTATAGAGAAATACAAGTACAAGAAGTTTCATAGTCGCCGCTTCCAGGCAGATGCAGATATGCAGATAACTGTGTAAGTGCCTTAATACACCAAACAGATTCTTGGAATTATCAAATACAGTTAAAAGATTGAGATGGATTTCTATTCAACCAGCCTCCTAGTTAGAGCAAAGTTGAAATGTAAAGACACCAGCGTCCCAGCATAACCTTATGGTGTGCTGGTGTCTTTACATTTCAACTTTGCTCTACAATAAAACTAGAAATACATTATGAGCTATTACAAGACTGTATACGGGTCTCAAACGATAAAATTCCACGGACTTACTTGGGTGAAAAGGCCGGGCCCGACTTAACTTAATAGACAACGAAGACGCAAGCAGTTCTATCTGGCATCCCTATATTCTTGAGATGACAAGCCATTAAGTGACTCAAACGAAGCCAAAAAGCAAATAAAGCCCAAAGACAGGTAATAGAATTTAAGCAATAAAGAGGTAGTATAAAACAATATGTAGTTGCTGGTATTTAACAACCATAAAAATTTAAGTATATAAGAATTAATAACTAATTCATAAATACCTGAATAGCACAGAAACATATTTAATAAATTCGTATAAACGTATTGGAAGCCTCAATTGTAATATGGGGTTTATTAAATTGCACGCTGGATAATTGCTGCTGAGATATCTATAAGTTAATATGATAATGCAATTCACTTAAACGAACAATTTAAACTAAACATTTTCTTTGACTAAATATGATTTACACTTCCCCAAAATTAAATGTGAGATTTTTTCATAAGGGTTGTATTTTATAAAGGTGCCTGCGTATATTTCCGCACACTAAATTAAAAAATTAAAGTGTAAAAATTAAGTTATTCAATCAGCGACTCAATTTAGCTGAACATAAACTAGCATAAAAACTATATAACAGAACTGGCCATTACAAGAATTACTCCTGGCAATTATAACTTATGGTGTTATGATACACTCTAAAGAAGTTGATAGTGCATATTCTTGGAATGTTTCCGTTTGCTAACTATGAATGATGCAATCTGTCTTTGGTTTTATTGAGCTAAGTGTCTACCATTACTACAAAATACAAAATAAAAATGTATGTAGTTAAGAGTAGTTAAACGTAAAAAAACACGTGTCTTTCTGTTTGTTTTATGATTTAAACACCCTGCATAAGAAAATAGATATTTATGCATTAAGGGACATATGAATATGTTTTTTCACTGAGGTTGACATGTCAACCAAAGGTAAAGAATATGAATATCTCCCGTGGTACATACAATATTTTATTTACTAGAATATTAGTAAGAATAGTATGAAATTTCAAAATGTCATAATGACATTTAGAATATGTAAGTAATATCAAGGATTGCCTCATTGTATGGTTGCTAAGATGTTATTATAGTTGCATGGTTACCATGAGTTTGAGAGAGAATTAATTTGACAAGTCCCTTAGGAGTTATGAGTAGCCATTTATATTTTGTTTCTATGACGAAAATGTACAATATCATGTTGCTAGTAAATAAATCAACTTTACAATGTACACACAGGGTGTACCTATAGTCTCGCCAAAATAGAATATTTTGCCTGAGTGAGGAGCTATCTTCCGTCCACACACCGATGAGACACATTGTATAAGAAAGACCTCGAAGACAGTTATATTTGTACGAGTAAGAACTTCGAAGAAGGTCATTTGTATTTATAGGGGCAAATTTTTAAAGCGCAACATGGCTTTTCAGGTAGTTACAATGCTATAAAACTTAATTCCACCGTCAGAACCCGTCACTCATATTTTGCATACGACCATTCTCAGCACCTCGTCTATGTTTAAACAATTAAAATTTTAAAAAGTGATGTCTGGATTTACACAAGGAAAATAAACGAACGTGGTGGCGACAGCTGAACTTAACCTTTAAAGGAAAATACAGTAATCGTACTCGGATTAAATTGAAGAAATCGTGTACTGTCCTAATCACAGCTGAAAATACCTGTATTACGTCACCAAAATTTTCAGTTCAGTGAAATGTTTCAAATAAGGCCCCAGTCAGCCACAACTTTAAAAAACAGTCTGAACAACCCCGTATGTCGAATTTCTTGAGAAAAGCCTTCTATGTCTTCCGCAGCAATCATCCCACTTCCAGCAGTAATACAGAAAGGTAGGTAATCCAAGAAAGACTAAAACGGAAAAAAATGGACTACAATTTCGTAAAACAAAACAACCTCTTACCAGAACTCTGTCTATTTCAAAAATATAGGAAGTTGCGACTAACACAATCTACATAAAAGGTGGTTCAAGTCTCAAATCCTAACAACCCCACTTATTGTTCCTCGCGAAAACGCCAAAGCAGGTGACACATTTGGAAGAGACTCTGACGTGGTTGACACGTTGAGTTACCGCGCTCTTCTATCCATTGCCTTGCAAAAGAGTTTCGCCTCTGGCGTGGTTAACACGTTCAGTAACCGTGCTTTTTTTGCTTTTTCCTCCCCCTTACAAAAGTGGGCGAAACGTTGAGTTCTTCGACCTCAATAATGACACCGTCTAATCCCGGAAGTCGTTTTTTACTATGGCAGTAAGACTCCAACAAGAAATAAATATAGATATGAAAAAAACGCAACGACGAAACGACAATATTTATATGCAGGACAGAAGAAGGTACTAAGAAATAGAAAAAATGCATTAACGAAGAAGTGCAAATAAATGCTCTCACGCCATAATAGTGGATTCGCTGTCCACGGAACCCTTGTAGACACAAATCCGGAGCAAACCTCGACGAAGGGAAAATAACACAAGTAGGTACACGAAACAATAACAAAACTAAAGAATAAAAAATCTCATGGACCTGACGAGATCTCAAACGAAATGCTTAAATACGGTGGTCCTGGATTGGAGAGAGTACTAACAAAACTATTTCAAACAATTATCTTCACTCGAGGGACCCCTGAAGAATGAAGAATTGGCACCATGATACCGACTTTTAAGAAAGCAAATACGAACAACCTCCAGAACTATAGAGCAGAAAATGCTACAGATAATGTACTAACAAAATCATAACGAATAAAATTGAAATAAGGGAGGAACAACAAGGTTTGAGACAAAATATATCGACGGTTGAGGCAATATTTATCATACGGAAAATGATCGGAGAGTCATTAGAATTTGTTGTTGCACCTTTGTCTAGATGAAAAGACTATTGATAGAGTAAAACTTCACAACGTCTTATCAATATTGCGAGAGCATAATATTGAACAAAGCTACATCAAAGTCATAGAGCATCCCAATAAGAATAATAAAACCCCTATAAAGACACGGCAGGGATTCATTGAAGAAGTACCAATAATTATGGGAATTTGGCAAGAAGATAGTATGAGGTCAACTCTCTTCAACTTATTAATGGACAAAGTAATACAAAATGTCAAAGAAGTTAATGAAAGATACAGAATGGATCAAAAGGCGATAAAAATACTGGCCTGAACTAATTCAAAAACACGTCAACCAACGTGCAACGGGGTCCCATATTCTGAAATATTTTAAACGGCTGGTTGACACAGGTGAGTTGCTTCTTCAATATTGTTAGATCCCTGTTTAACCAGAGATATTTTAGCAAATCACAAGACCAACATATTAATGCTGAAGTCGATTATGGATGATTTTAAAGAATGAAATCCAAGAACCCAAGAACCTGTTCCATAGAAATAGAAACAATAGGAAGACTAAATCTCCAAAAATAAAACCAGAAAATTATTTTCCCGATTTATTGCCAATTGCCAAAGATCAGACACAAAAAGTGACAAAAAATTACTAGCTTAAGAACTTGTGGAAATTAGAATTTAAGTAGAGGCATAGGCAACGTAGCGTACACCACAGAAGCAGTGGCACGTTCGCAACCTAACATATCCCATACTTGTTGGAAATTCTGAAAACGAGAAACAAGACATTCGAGATAACTTCCAGACCATCATATCCTTAAGGCCAAGCCCGCCTCACACATTAACAACTACCCGTAGGAACGGTAGTAACTCCACGTAAAATTTGACGCCAAATCACCTCCATGACGGCGATCGAGACCGCTCGTCGCTGCTGGATCACAATACGGCGCCGTTAAGCGGCCTCTTACAAGATATAAGAGTAGTTCCAAACTCACTCCGTAGAGCAAAATTCAACCAACACTAAATCTATACTACCCTACGGATGCGAGACATGAAAGACCTTATCTAGAATGTGTAACAAACTATAGGCATTTACAAATAAAAGTTTGGGGAAGATAAAGAAGGCACTTGGAGCGACTTCATAATCAATGAGGAGCTTAGCTATGGGGAAGAACAAATCAAACTAACACAAAAACGGAAATAAAGAAAGTGGAATGGGGTTAAGGCTTAGAAGAAAAACTAACTAGAAAAAGTCTCTGTCTGTTTTCGACTTTACACACACTAAAGAACTCAGCAAATAAAGAAATCGCTAAAATATCAAAACATATTATTAATTAAGTTATACAGGGATTTCTGGAGCAAGGTGGATTAGAAGTACTTGTGTGCATTATTCGCTAAACTCGCCAGTGACGTCAGGCTGGCATAAAAGACGAAACAACATAACAGATTATATTTTTTAATATCTTCTAATAGCCCTACAGCTGCACTGCACCTAGAATAAAACAAGGAAAAACTAATGCCTAAACCATTCGCTGAAGGTGATCTTTGTACAATCTTTTAGTCGGACTTTACTAGTAAATAGATTATAAAACTTTGCTGAAAACGCTCAGAGCACCTTCTTTGTCGCTCTCGACTCTGATAACCATCAGCGCCCAGCAGGCGGTGCAAAAGAGATGGGGTTGTTCCCCAGAGTAGATGCGGTGGTGGCAAAGAAGCGATGCAGACAGGCAAATACGCAGTAATTCTAGCTGAATTATCTAGCAATTCGGTAAGTCAAAGACACTTCCGGACTAGCCCACTAGTCCCTTTATGTTAATTTAATTATGTGCAAACGCAAACTTGGCGGAATTTGAGACTGAGAACGCATTCTTTCTTTGGCTCTTACTCACCGACTCGCTAGAAGGGGCTAATCGCTTCTATTGTACCAGATTTTATGTTCATATGTAGTCTATTGTTCTAGGCAGCGCACATTTTGTAAAAAAAGCATTTACCAATAAAGAGTAAATATTATTTTTAATGTATTTCGACGATAGTGCAATCACCAATCTCTCGTTTTCATAGCAAAACAAAACCTCTTAAAATGTTCTTTCATACAAACAGTAGTAAATCCCATAATATTTCTTCCCACAAAATCCCAATTTTAACCTGTTTTCATTGCTGCTGCTGCAGCCGACACAACAGTACGAATGCAATGCATTTAAAGCTAAAATTGAAGCGACCAACCTGCCCGTCCAGATCGTAAACAGCGGGAGAAAACGCCGTTTCTAATGTCGGCACTATATCCTTGTTTACGTCCATTATCTTTATTAAGTTTAAGAGCAGTTGCAAGGTGCAAGAAAGCTCATTTTGCGCATTTGATAAATTAGTCAACTCCAACTCCAATTCCGCTGCAACGCTGATTATCTCGTTGTACGTGTCTTGTAGCAGCTTCTCCAGGTTTGAGAGCGGAGTCGGGTTTTTGTCTTTAAACTTAGAGATGAGCCTCTTCTGGACCACTCTGAATTGCCCTCCCAGCTGGCTTAACTTATTCTGGAATTTGAAGAAATTTTAAATTGCAGTAAAGGCATGAGGTCAGGTAATGTGCGTCATCAATGACGTAAATGTCAACTTTAAAAAACCAACTAAATTGCTACGTGCACATGTCGCTCGTACTTGTAACCTAACTTCGTATGAAACGAGCAAAAGGCCACTCCCTTAATTGTGTTCTTATCTAGTTCTTTATTGTTATGTTCTTATTGCTTTAATTGCTAATTATGTTAATGTATTTGTAACAACCGAATTCCTCTTATTATGTTACATTTTAGGAAAATGCGTAATGGGTTGCCTATACTACTTATGAATTTAAGTCGTTCGTCAGCAAATGTACACAAACTAATTGTTTGACGTCATTTTCGCTATTATGACGTACATTATCTATGTTATGCCTTTACTATAGCTTACCTGAAGTTCGTTAACGGTCTTTCGAGTCTCGAAGTGCTTTCTTACATATTCCAGCACCTGAGCTATGGGCAGGGAGGAGCTGTAGCTCATCTCAAAATCGGCAGTTCCAGCAAAGTGCTTTTTGAGCCTGGCCATCATTTGCTCCACCAATCCGTTTAAGCAAATTAGCGAATCGGACTGCAGACGATACCTTTGCGACGATTTAGCTGAAAGTACTGTAACCGGGGAGCCCGCCCCGTTCAGATTTCTAAAACCCACCGCGTTACTCGCCAGCGTTAATGAATTCTCACCAATGAATTCTGCAAATACTTTCATTCATAAACCGCAACCACTCCCATTAAAACCTTACCTGGAAATAGCGTAGTCAGGAGAATGGGGTTCTGGTTTATATTGAGAGTTATTTTATATTGCCCGTCTTTTAGTGGCGGACAAGTTTCCATAGCTAGCTTAAGTGGGAGAGCAGCTGTCTTTTTGATTACTCTCGGCACCCCCATATTTGAAATGTACGAAACTACAACCTCTAAATCCAAACTGGAAATGTCCACAGCTTCCGCTATGTATATTTTAGATTCAAAAATTGTTTTCTGAGTGAGATTGGTGTAAAACTCGACATCCTGGGTAGATTTCAGCGGTTTGCGAACGTAAATGGACACTTGAACTTCTTCCAAAACAGCTTGTGGTGTCAAATCCACTGAGACAGAGCACATTTGCAACTGCGTGTCTAAAGTTTCTACGTTTGTTAATGTGCAGGGCTCGAGATGAGGATTTATGATTATTGCTATGAGCAATTCCCGCTCCGCGGCGGTGTTTGTTAGCTGTGCATCTAAAAGCAATAGTCTAATGAATGCCCAAACAGATGTGCGTTCTTACCATTGGAATAGTAATTTCTAATTATTCTAGTTAACGACGTCAGTTCCGCTTCTGCCTTCTCGAAGTCCAGCTCTTGGTTTGCCAAAGGAGGAGCTGCGAACAGCTGAGGATCCGTTCCCAAATAGCAACAGTCCAGCTTTCCCTCCTCCGATAATGCAACGATGGCCCCTTTGACATTTTTTAAGAAAGCTCTTCTAATTGCTACTGGCAAGTATGAGAGCTGAGCTGACCACTTGACTGTCGTGTTTTGATAAATTAACAGCGTGTTCGTTCCCGATATCATAAGGGTCATCAGCTTGTTGTCTTCTTCTGAAATTAGAACTGTGTGAAATGCATCTTGCAAAGTTGTCTCTTACTCTCCAAAAGACATTTCCATTTCTATTTTTGATAACAGAAATGCTTAAATTAAAAAACATCGCTACTTTCTAAATAGAAAACTGATATATTTCTACTTAGTAAGCACTTGAAAAGAGCAATCCCTAATTTGTTATTTAAACACCGGTGGAAAGATTTAAATGAAATATAAACACTCTCAATTTATAAAATAAACATGTCCATTAATATAAAAGTGTATCTGGACCTTTATAGATTACGCCGCCGCGCTTCTATTTAGTTCAAAGTAACAATAATAATAATAAATAGATTTCCAGTTTTAATTTAAAAATCACAGAATTCTTCTTGCAAGAATATTACCGACTAGACATTACACAGGATAGTTTTTGTTCACTATAGTGACTTGTCCGCAAAGTTAGAACGTCATCTTTAAAATTATATATATATATATATATATTACTATTGTTACACTACTCTTGATATACAATTTGTCGTAGACTTTATTTGATAACAAGGAATTTATTCGAGACTCTTATTTACATTGCGCATCGTCCCTCATAGTGGAACTAAATAGTCATCGGTTGCCTCAGGGTTAAAATTCACTCGAATTATCGTGGTCTCGCTAATTGTTGTTGAATAAAGGGCTCATCTAGTGATGCAACCTCAAAAAAACCGTTCGTTTTTTGTTAAAAAAAACCAAGCGGTCTGGTTTTTTATTTAAATGCGATTTTTTTTCAGAATTAAAGTGTAGTGAATAACAACAAGTAATTTGTTTGGAAAAACAAAAAACAGATATTTTTAAATAAAAATAATACATTTCGTAGGTAAAGTAAATTATAGAATTTATAATAACCAAAAAAAGCAAATATTTCTAAAGAAAAATAGAAACATAGCCAAAGTGGATATACAGGGTGTTAGGGAAGTCGACTGAAAAATTTCTAGGGGTGAATCCTTGGCCCAAAATATGATGATTTAACGTAACTTACCTATATACAAAGTTGCTTAGCCGCTAGAGCGCTTTAAAGATGATTAGCTTTTTTGAATTTTTTCAAATAAGTTGAAAAATCGTGGATGGATTTTATTCATTTTTTGGCTATGCGTTTTTACCAGTAAACTTAAGAATTTTGTGGCATAAACCCTAATTTCAAAAACTACAGGGTGTTTAAAAACTTTGTCACAATTAATTATCCATCTAATGTTTTTTATGGATAGCTACATTGATTTATAAGCTATTCCTCTCTTAAAAAAATTTATTTGGGTAAACGGTTTAGCCACAAAAAATATTTTCTAAATCCCTACAAGGCTGAATCAGTAATTTTAACTTAGCACTAGGCTTTTGTAGAGATTTAGAAAATATTTTTTTGTAGCTAAACCGTTTACCTAACTAAAATTTTTTAAGAGAGTGAATAGCTTCTAAATTTAGGTAACTGTCCAGAAAAAAAATTGTAGTGATTATACAGGGGGTTAAAACATTTAAAAAAGCTAGTCGCTTTAAATAATTGGGGACCTGCGTTCGAAGGAATAATGGGTAATAATGCGGTTGTCTAATGCGTGATGCTCACCACATCACCACGTGTCATGAATTTGACACGCGACAGCCGGGTGTGAGAGCGAGAATATGGAAGCTCTGACCTTCCGCCTTGCAGGCCAAGCTCCTTCATGGGGTGTTAGTGCCTCACCGTTATTATTATTAATAATTTTTAAAGCCCTCTAGCGGCTAAACTAAGCAACTTAACGTTGTATATAGGTAAGTTGAGTTAAATCATCATATTTTGGGACAAGGATTCACCCCTAGAAATTTTTCCGTCGACTTCCCTAACGCCCTGTAGAAATTATAATAATGCAGAAATTACTCTCTAACAGACATGGCTGACTCCTCAACTGACTCGGAGTCAGTATCCATGCAATTTACGTCGCCCATGTCACTGTCTGATGAATCGCTAACATAACTTGATTCGTCGATCAGGTCGACAGTTTCAGAGCTGGGTTCAGCTTAAAACAACGTCCAATAGGGGTGGGTACCTACCAAAACATGCCGCAAATTACAAAAATTAATTTAAAAAAAAACGTTTTTTTCTGTTTTTTTTCTAGGTTTTTTATTCGATTTAAAAAATCGCGTTTTTTTACATCACTAGGCTCATCGATCATAAAAGAAAACAAACTCCCATTTAGGTGAAATTTAAAAATAAAACATGTTGATGCCGTTTGATTACCATATTCTGGAAAATGTGGAATCTACACTCGCGTCTGTCGCTGCAAGAAGCACCGCCGCTTCTATCTGCAATGGATCTGCGTTACAGGTGACTTGTTGTCCACGTTCAAACACGTCTCTGTTCCTTTTCTTCGGGCTTCCAACATCTCCAGACACCTGATTTCCAATTGTGCAGTACCTTTGCTTCTTCCAATCTGCCAAACTGTTATTTACTTAGTTTTCTATTTTCTAGGTTATGTGCTTTATAACCTGTTGCTGAAATTATCTTCATCGAGAGGCTTTTTTAATAATTGACGAAATCAAACACTTAGACCGTGTCATGATTGAGATCGAAGAACTCAACGTTTCGCCCACTTTCGTAAGGAGCTTCATCAGGAGAAAAAAAGTCGAGTTTCGCCTCTGACGTGGTTCACACGTTGAGTTACCGTGCTCTTCTATCCCTTCCCTTGCAAAGAGTTTCATCTCTGGCGTGGTTAACACGTTGAGTTACCGTGCTCTTTTTCTTTTTTACTCCTGATGAAGCGCCTTACGAAAGTGGGCGAAACGTTGAGTTCTTCGATCTCAATCATGACACGGTCCAATCCCGGAAGCCGTTTGTTACTTAATGACAATGGCCGTGAAAGCCTCAAAAATCATCAAACACTTAGATTCACTTTATATACGAAAACTGTATCAATTTATCTTAACTCACATTCGTGGACATACAAGCAACGTATATTTTGGTTTCAATTGTTTCCAAATGTGTTAACGATTAACGCAATTAAAAATACGTCAGCCTAGCACAAAGTCTTCAAAGCATCTTTTCTAATGCAGTTTACTGAGAAACGACGTTTTCATTTCCATTTCCATTTTGTTTTGAAATTATTCAATTCCCTTCATTTTGTAATCCCATAAGACACATTTTTGAAGATAAATTTTTACATTCACCTTTGTAATTCTTACAATTCCCAATATTTGGTATTTTTACACAAACTTGGATATTGAAAACGCTTGAACATGGCTCAAATTCAGTTTTTATATGCTTCATAAACATAATATTTACAATTTTTGGAATCTGACATGTTAGTTTGTTACTAATTTTGTAATTCTTTTGTTACCTGTTTGCATTTACGCTTTTCTGATCACTTATTCTTATTGTCAAATTATCTAAGTTCTATACCTTTCGTCTTAAAAATACTATACTATAACTATAACTATTTATAATTTTTGTAGTAATTTCCTTATTAAAAACAGCTTTGGACCAAGAGCTTGGATGTAAAATATCAATAAATTACAACTGCTAGACCATCAATAACTAAAATTTAAATCAATTTTCTTCTTTGTGGATTTCACACTGTTGTATAGTAATTATATTGTCAAAAACTGAACCGATTTTGAACTTTTTTATCAATTTTCTTGTAGAAATGCCGTTAACTGCTAGCTTACTAATAAACTTGAACTCTAAACTTAATTAATATTGTTCTTCAAATTTAAAACAAATAAAGTGTTTCACTAAATTGTAATGTAACATAACCTCACTTGTTCACTCTAACTCTTTTCACTGAATAATCTTGTATATTTCGCAAGGCATTAATATGATTTGATGATTTATACCCACCAAATTATCTCTGACTGATTTACGTTAAGATAATTAGAGACACCACTCAAAGAAAGACTATTCCGAAGAGAAATTGCAATCGGGCAGTTAATTTTGGGATCGGCAAGTGCTAATTTAATTAAACTGTGTTATTGATCTTAGTTATACTTATAGTCATATCTTCAATGCATACTCTTTTGTTTACTTGTATGGATTACTATCCACGATATATTTTATATACACTCCCAAACGGTGTTAAGCCAACTATATGGAAGGGTCGCTGTTCCAGACGGGATTGCTAACAAAGATAGAAGAGCATACATATGCGCTTTGTGCACAGTTTTACTGTGATCGAAATTTTGCGTTATCAAATTATTAAGCCGGTTAAAATGTGACCTGTACTTAATTACTTCACAAAATAAATAGTTGTATGCCCTTTTAATATTTTATTTACCTGCAATTAATTATAATAAAACGCTACATCTAATGGTAGAACACAAGCTTCCTCTCAGGTGGATTTCTAAGCCGATTGTAAATTAAAATTGTTCTTAAACGGTACTGTACACCAGAATTAGTTCAAATACGCGGTAGCTAATTGTTTGCAATACTGTCAAAAGATCCCTACAAAATGATTTATGTCGTGCAGTCCGCGTTGTTGATTTTAAAATGAGCGAAATTATAAACATTCAAAAAGGTATTTATTCAAATCTTCGCGCTTTGGCGGTAATTAACAGCTTTTGTTTCAGGCACTTATTTATTTCGTGACGTCAGATGGACGCGGCTAGAAATTTAGCAATTGTTTGTGAACGCTTCCTCTTCTCGAAACCTTCGCATAACCTCAAAATTTTGGACACCGCTTATTTTTCGAACTGCGCCTTCGGTGGAGCCCTTAACAAGCTGGTACCTTCTTCTGTAAGGCCGAATCTCATATGACCATCAACTTCCAAACGCTAACACTAATATTTTTAAGCAAAATTGGTACCCTATAATCGGTGGTGGCTGCCGCACTACTCGGAAATGACCCAAGTTGGTATCTGCCTCTGGAACTGCTTTCTCTGGTGTTGATGCTGGTGGTAGTACTCCTGCAGTCCTACCCGACGTATTGCAGGGCAGACCCCTGGCTCTGGAACCTTATTTTGGCCGGAAACGGTTATCGGAAAACCGAACTGGAACGGCTGCCGGATCCTCGGAAATGCCCCTCGTGGAAATTTGTATTTTTATGTGTCGCAAAGCCTCGCAAACACTCCCACACGAACTTTGAGACGTGCAGAATAAAATAATATACTTTTTAGTTTATAAAATGCTCGTTTATTGTATAAAACTTGTAATTAAAGTGGAGCACAAATCTAACACTGTCAATTCAATTAATTTTTCATTTGTTCTCCTTCGTTATTAAAACAAATTCGAATATGTTGCTATAGTTACAATGCTAACGGAAATAAGTTTTGATGAATTTCTGGACATACTAGAAATAAGTTTGATTACATAGTTTAAATCTTCAAATTTCTTACAAACTAAATATTGTCTTTTTCTTATATTTAAAATCGTCTCTTTGCGCCACACACACAAACACGTTAAATGCACTGATTATTTATAGAGTTCATTGCTTATCAATTGCTTTTCCATATCATTCTGCCTCCTTTCTTCAGATTGCTCTATTGCAATGTACTGTTATTTTATTCTGGCTTCTTTGCCTTTTTAGATTCCTCACAAATTTTACTGACTAGCCTTATTGAAATCTACGCTTCTTTTACCTGCACATAGCAAACCTTTTTGTGACTATTAATTTTTTTCGGTTCAGCTATTTATTATGCACAAACCTATTGTTTTATTTATTTGAAAGTCAACTTCGACCCCTGTGAAAAACAAGCTTTCCTTTTGCGTTCCTTACTTAATTACTTTATTATTACTGGCATCTCTTTATCAATGCATTTATTGTTTGAATTTTAAGCTTATCATTGCAGTTACATAAAACACCCCAACTCTGTGCTTATTGACTTGTTCATAAGGTTGCACAGCTAGCAGAGTCGAGTCGTGGGCCTAATACCATTACAATATATTTCGTATAATAGATACACTATGAATTATTGCCGCTATTACTTCGACTTTCGAGTTCGACAATTTTTATAATTTTAGTCACAACCGCTCAATCAATCGCCACCAACTCAAAGGTATATGAAAAGAGTCATGAAAGTATATAACTTTTTGCTAAGACAGGAACCGCCTTGGCGCTAAAGAGAAGACAGTAAATTAATAAAAATTACGCATAATGGGTGTAAACATGATTAGGAAGTAGTCTTTCCAGATCCTCATTATTTCTTTCTCTTTTGTCACTGACGTTCCCGTTTCTAAGCTGTTTGGGGTTTAGTTGTTTTCCTCTTATTCGCAACCATTTAAGCACCCAGTAATATAATTTCTGGTTCGCATAATAATCCTCTTCCGCCTTCTTACAAAATTCCTGCCTAAAACATCTTCTTTGCTTTACTGCGTCTTTCTGTTTTTTATATTCCTAGTGCTTTTCGTTTGTTCCCACTTTTAAATACTTTTAATAACATTTGGTTTTTCCGTCTTACTTGTTTTCTTGTTTCTTTGTTCCACCACGTTCGTACCATTTTCCTATGTAATACCCGACTTTTGTCTTGCAAGGCTTAGTATGCATCTTTTAAGAAGCTCTTATGTTTGTTCAAAGTTCATTTCTTTCGTTCCCTTGTCTTTTATTAATGCTTCTTCGCTGCCTCTTTATTATTTAGCTTATAGTACAGGGTGTCCCGAAATGCTTTTTCATTTTATCGTTAAATATCTCGAAAAGTCATAGGAGTAGGCGCGCCAACATAGAAGCCACGCCTTGGAAATTTAGTTGCAATGGATCTGTTCACTGGTAGATAACGTGCCATGTGTTAGAACAAACCTTTTCATGGAAGTCGTTCGAACCATATTCCCAACAAAAGTTATCTCTAGCCTGAGGACATTAATTGGCTGTCCAAAACTCAAGTTTAGCACTCATGAATTACTTTTTACGCTCTTATCTCAAATAAAAGGTGTAAGTTTCTGAATTTTCATGTAATTTTTACTGTGAACCTTGGAAGAAAATAACCTTATAGGGACAAATTCGTGGGTGTTGCTAGACCTCTGGGCATTCAATTAATGTCCCTATCGTTGTCGGAAATTACTTCTCCTGGTAATATGGTCCGAACGACTTGATGGGAAGATTTACTTTAACACATACGGCAGATTGTTCACCGGTGAACCCATCCATTCCGACTAAATTTCTACAAGGTATGTTGGCACGCCTGCTCCCTCCACTTTTCGAGATATTTAACGAACAAATGAAGAAATCATTCCGGGATACTATGTACTTCAGTAGTGTGTACCCGTCACTACTTTCCATAGCTTTAAAATGTTCATTACGAGCCACTTCTCAGCACACGTTTAAATTGAAAAATGTCACAACAAAAACCAAAGTTAGAATACATCAGTCGGTAATAGAACCAACAATTTTATATGAATGCATATTTTTTTACTTGGCGTATTATTTATTGTCTGTAAATCTATTTTCAAGCTGATCATAAATCATCATTAGGAGTT
>CALNHX010010523.1:0-39422 GCA_940337035.1 Agriotes lineatus
GCAGTAAAAAAGCTGTACAAAAATAATATAACATACATAAAAGCACGAAATGTTCTGTCCCAACCATTCACACTCACAAAAGGACTGAACCAAAGACAAGGATGCGCTTGTCACCACCCTCTTTAAAATACATCTTCAAATGGCAATTGACAAATGGACCACGAAATTCCAACCAATGGAATAGAAATTGAAGACCACAGACTACACAACATACGCTTTGCAGATGATCAAGTGGTAATGACAGAGGATAAATAGGATATGGTTTACATGATAATCAATTGACTAAAAAATATACAAAGCGAGGTTTGGAACTAAACACGACAAAAACGAAATACCAAAGGAGAAGATATAAACACAGATAAAGGTCGTATAGAACATGTAAACGAGTATGAATATCTAGGAGTCACAGTGACAAATGATGGAAATAAAGTTATAATATTAAACGCCTAACTGGCTACAACTGCCATTTACAAAAATGTAGGCACCACAAATTTTTAACAGTATTGGGATTCTACATAAAAAGGGCCCATTTGAATTTCAATTTCAAAGTAAATGGTTACAAAAACGTTGTACCAATATAAATTTTAAGTTTATGAGGATATTTCTGTATCTGACTACCTACCTAACCTACATTTAAAGTTGGCCTAAGATGCTGTTCTCAATTCTGCAACATTTTTCCAATTCCAACCATCCTGTAGCTTTTATAATAAAAGTTATTCACAATCTAATAGAAAATTGTACACTCACGAAAAGATTTTATGACTGCGCTTTTCAAAATGGAAAAGAAATAATCTTCCCTCCAAAAAAAATATCATAATACCAATTTCAATATGCACTGGGTTAGTTCTTAACATGCAATACTTTAAAGTTTGCAACTAAATGACCTTACTGGTTTCACTCTTTCAAAAATATACTTGACATCCGACATCTACCAATTCTGTTATGATACACATATAATATAATACAATTGAAGTGGAATAATAGGTGTAAATTTGTATAAAACCTGGCAATATCAATCTAAGAGTAAAAGAGAAGTTGATGTAATGCACGTAAATTTTTATTTTAAAGCTATACTTCTGCTATGTGATCACCTCTTTTCTTGCTAGTGGGAATAAGATCTAAATTTCTTTCGCCAATTATATAGACTATATGTTAATTGAAGCAGAGAATCGTATTAATTATTGCCACCACAAAATTCAAATAATTGCAAAATATCTTCTGGCTTTAATTTGTTCACAGTATATACATCTTTATTTTTACTAATTAAAGTAATATATTGACATTAATTTGAAAATAATTTGAACTACAGAAATCATATAAAAATTATCGACAAGCTATTTAACAGCTGGAGTATCACTTTGTTATCTTAACTAAATAAAAATTAAAAGTCTGAAAACGCCACGGTTTAAAATGTATAAATATTCATTATGGCCAAAGCTAAATTTAATATATAGTACTCAACTTATAGTACATGTAATTTAAGCCAACGAACACGCCGGATTGATCTTTATCAGTATTAGTTGGTGACAGTCTTGGAAACATGTAGAAAAAACTCTTTCTCTCTATGATAAACCAGTATCCAGGCATCATCACATTAAGTAAAGGAGTTATGAATGGTACTTCTCCATCTCTCTAACGGCTACTTAACCGTTCTATATTTTTTAAATTTTTATAAATAATTAGAGGAATGCAACACATAATGAACATAAAACTATATAGTAAATCCTTCCTTGATTTCGATCAAGAAATGACTGTAAAAACTGCTTTTAAAGTATTTTTAAATCGAGCACTACAATACTATTAAAAATATTTGAACACATGGACTTTGTGTAACTATTTATCAACAAGAGGCTGCTCGTAAATGTCATTATGAAAGTTATGTTGCTGCAGTCAGCAGAAACGATAACAGTATCTTTCACAAATCTCCCCAAAACAACACCAAAGGAAAATATCTAAACAAAACGATATAGATTTACTACGAATTCTGAATGTATTTGCAATCCAGCAGTGTAGAAAATGAATTAAGTTATTTGTCATATTCATTTAAAATCCACAAAAGTACTTCGTAATCCAGTGAAAATAAAAACATGTCAATACGTTGACGGACAGAATGGCTCAAACCGACATGTGTAAAATATAATTTGTGATAGACTAGGGCCATCCCATGGTTGTGACCATTTCATGGTAGGATGGCTGCAATTATCTTGCGGCCTAGACACACATGAATTGGGCCAAGAAAATTTAAGTTATTAAAACATTTTTAATGCGAGAATTAAAATAAAATAAAGGAAGTACAAATTTTAAAATAATTTATATCCAATACTCTTGTTATTTTAACAATAAAAACACATCATTGGGGAAACCATTTTTTTTAATTGAAAATTTTGGGATTTACTACTGAGTACAATATCTCTCAAGCTTTCAAACAGCATAATTACATTTTTTTTTACTGCTGTGAAACTTTTAGTTCTGGGTGTCCTTTAATGTTCGGTTAAAGTTTTCACAGCTTCTCATATTAAATTTTACAATTATCATTGCGAAGAAAAATGAGGGTGGCCCCGATCCAAAGAAAAAGACTAAATTAATTCTCCCCTGCTCCTCAGCCTCGCCCCAGTGGTGGGTGAGACTTTCTTGCTCTCCCTCGGGCCAAACGGTGGGTGAGAGCGGCGATATGCAAAGAGAGGGTAGCTTCAACCCAAAAAAGATTTACTTTTACTTAACTCCCCTGCTCTCACCCCTGGCCCAGTAGTGGGTGAGAGTGGTAAACAATAAGGAACAAAACGTCACTGGAATGGGGGTAATTTTGATGAACGTCACCTTATACCCATCATACTGTCAATCGCAGGTGAAATTTTGTAGATCCTACAACCGGAATACATACAAATGCTATAGAAAGCTGTTGGAGTCAGCTGAAGAAATTGTAGACGTATGGGAATAATGCACTCTCTGTTGCACGCAGAGTACATCGATGAGTTTCTTTCGTGATGGTAATATGGAAATCAAGTTTTTAAAAATTTGTTATTCCATATTTTAGAACAAATTGTGTAATGTACCGAAGATCGAAAATCACTAGTGAAGAGGGAAGAGATAAAGAGAAGAATAACGAAAAGTGCAAGATGTGCGAATGCAATGTCAAAAAGTTTTAGTCCCAGGAATGTGTCGCAAACAGTAAAAGTGAAGCTTTACAAAACTGTGGTATTTGGAAGTAAAGCGCTGGTCCTCAGAAAGTTATAGAAACGGTAAGAGAAAAATATGGAAACAGATATATGGTGGAATAAAATAAAGAGATGAATGGAGAAGAGGCACCAATGAAGAACTAAGAAGTATGTGCAGAGAACCAAGAATCATTAACATAATATAGCAAAAGCGACTAGGCTGGCTGGAGCATGTTTTTAGAATGGATGATTCTAAGCCAGCTAAATCCTGAAAAAAAAGCTGGAGGGTCCAAACAGAAAAGGAAGATCTAGGAGAAATTAATGGACGATATAAATGAAGATTTACGAGATATAAGAGTGATGGACTGGGAGAGGTTGCAAAACATCTAAAACAGTGTTTGTTATTTTTCGTATTTTATTATTAAAAAAATGCAATTGGCAAATCAAAGTTCGCTTAGAAACTGTTCCGAAGAGATATCCGTTAGTGACCAACCTTACTAGCTAACCAACCACCTAAAATACAACGAAAACAAATGTGATGTTTGTGGCATCTCCAACCAAATACCAGTAGTTTGTTAAACATTTTATGGATGTTAAAATAGATGGTGGAAATCTAGAAATGTGGACAAAATTAAGTGATAGTGGACCAGAAACTTTACTTTAAGGAACACGTGAACTATGGGTGTGGAAAGATTGGAAGAAGATTTGACTATCCAACTGCTTATCATACTATGCAAAAAAGTTAGTGTATAATATGATGATACTGTCTTATTTTAATTATTGTGGAACAGTGCTGCATGGGGTTGACACCAGTGTTTGTGAAGACTTCAGAAACTACAGAATAAGGCAATGCAATTAGGATGTAATAGGTATATGCCAATTACTTACATGTTGAACACTTTATGTTGGATGAGAGTGGACAGTTTAATCGAATTTAATTGTCCGATATTTTTATAAATTGTTTCATGAGAAATTGCCATCTTATTTTGATCAGTTTAAAGTGATTTGTGATAATTTACATAATTATAAAGCTTGAAATAGAAAAGATATTTATGTTAGTAGTACTGTAAAAAGTAAGGTGGGATTCAATTCTGTTTTTGTTAAAGGGATGATTGTCTGCAGGTACTAGGTACACACGGCAACTAGATATAGAGACGGTTTAAAATTTTAAGACAAACAAACCGTCTCTGTATCTAGTTACTGTGTGTATCTAGTATTTGCAGACAATCTGTATAATAAATTGAGTGATGACAACATTATCAAGTTGAGAAGTTTTAAAAGGGTGTTAAAGAAACTGTATATAAAGAAGGACGGTTGCATTGCGAGTTGATTTTTTGTTGAAGATTGCTGAACTTTCTAAACAGATAGTTCTGAGTTGTATATATTAGTTATGCTAACTAAATAATTATTTATTTATTTAATTACTGATGCCAAACTAATCAAATTAGTGAAAGGAAAACCCACGAAAGTCAAGGTTCGATTGTGCGTGATATGATACAATGGTCTGGCTGCCAGCATTTACAATACTAATTAATCTAGTAATCAAATATAAATCTTATATTTTCTATTAATTACAAATTATTGACAGAAATATTTGTATATATCATAGCGTCAAACTTTATAATAAGAAAAAAAAAGATAATGTAAGAAATCACAACGGCTCTAGCCGTCAGTGTCATATTTCATGATTTATAAATCATATGTAACATTGCAGCTACAGCCACAAGGTACTTAACATAGTAGTCAGTTATAAATGGTAATTTTATGATTAATGACATATCATTAAGGCCAGGGCTGTAGAGTAGGAGTCGGAATCGGGAGTCGGAGTCGAGGAGTCGGAACTTTTAGGGTCGAGTCGGAGTCGGAGACGGGGTCCATATAAATTACCCGACTCCGACTCCCACTTATCAAAATTTGTTTTTTAATAAAAATGCCAAAAGCTATCAAACTATTTAAACGACTGTAGTACTGACTATTTGAAGACAGACTAAAGGTTAATAAAAATCGATTTTTCTTTATTTATGTTAGTTTATGAAAATGTACGTGCACTACTATAATATGTTAATTCATAGATCCACGAGTGTGCAAAGTGTGTTCTAGAATCAGTGTGATTACCGCTTGTAAATTTAAATTCCTACCAAACTATTTAAAAAATGTCGACTTTGTCTTTGTACAGCGTAGTAGACGGTTTTTCAATATCTTACCAATCACTGGTTTATGTGAGTAACAATAAAACAAGCATAGTATATATTATTACTATTATTAGTATTACGTCTAATTTCTAACTTTCATAGTGCACCTTATTTTTATGTTTTAACTGTTTCAAGATGTATTTTAAAAGTTAAACTAGTTTCAGCATTTTGTTATATTGTTACTGTTCATTGTGTTTTTGTTTAATTGGCAATATTTGAAGGGCACTTCTTTGGTGTATTTGTTTTGTTGATTTGGCAAAATATAAAAAATATTATTTAAATCAATAATTTTGCTAATTAAATTCCTCCATTAAATTCATTATTTTAATCAAATAATTTAAATCTGCTCAACCGTGTTCAGAAGTCAGACTATTTGAATTTCATATGACTCAGTAAACTTGCATTATGTAGGCAGCTAGTAAATGACCCCTTTAGAAAATAATCTACTGCGAAATGTAGTTAGTACTGTTAGTTTAGTAGGCAGGTAAGAGACTGTCTTGTTATAACAAAGGCATTTGCACGTTTATGAAATTTTGCCATGAAATGTATTCTTCTTAAAGTAAATTTTATCCTTTTCCTCATTTAAGTTTGGAAACCTCTATGTGTACTTGTACGTGAAATCAGTACGTTGCTGGAAACCGTGAATGCAATATTTGTAAATATGAAATTTATTATAATCAACCACATTCCGCAAAACTTGTGAAATTCGTTATGAGCAGGTAACGTTTATCAGGTAGAGGAAAAGGAATGGGGGTGGTATCAATATTCTAGTTCTGTCGGAGTCGGAGTCGGGAGTCCGAGTCGGATTCAAACTACTAAAATATCAGGAGTCGGAGTTGGAGTCGGATTTTTTGTGACCGACTCCACAGCCCTGATTAAGGCAAATATCAGTGTCCATCAACATATTAAGTTGTCTATCAATGATAACACATACAATGATGACCATGGTAGGGTTAATAACTTGGTAATTTTTTGTATTTTACATTTTACTGTAATCATTCTACAAATTCTCGACTAAATAAGGTTATGTTATGCATAACCAAATCTGATCAATATGTCATCTAACAGTAAAAATATTTGCAATTTCCTATTATTTTCTGTATATTTATTATTCTCTGTTTGGTACATCAATTTATATATTTTATTATAACTTTGGCACTTTTTACTTCATCTATAAAATGCATTTTCTTAGTAGCGACTAATATTGAAAATAAGTGTTTCAAAGTATTAGATCTTTTTCCTCTAGCTTCATAGAGAATTTTTCTTCTGCTAAAACTAATTTGTTAACTTAAAACTGCCATTTAACCTATTCAATATGTTTTACGAAAGGTATTCTAGAACTTCATTAAACTACTTTTTTGAATGTCCTCTTTTTCAGTACTTGGACAAATCGTATATCAGCTAATTTTTACAAAGTTCTATACATATATCTTCAATAAAGTTATAAATATTTACATCTCTGAAGTGACTAGTTTCAAATGTTCCATTTTTGTAAAGCATATGCAATTACTGAAGCTTTCCTAGTTTAAAATTAATATTAGTATTGAACCATTCACATTAAAAGGCCACTCAAATTCACTTTAGTTATTCCACCAATAATGGTTCAGTCTTTAACTGGATATTTGAAGTTACTTAAAAGCTTCAATTGAAGCAGGAAGGTTAAACGGCAGCATTGACAAATTTTTAAAATTAAACAATAAATTTGGGAGTATTGAACCTAACACTATAAATACAGAGATCTCGGTAGTTGTTATGAATATATACAGAGCTATTAAAAACATTTGGACAAAACACTACAGTAGTCGGTGGGCGCCACTAACAATTACTTTAACTTTCTTGTTTAGCAATTATAAAGTGCTGTAGCGTTTTGTCAAAGTGTTTCCAAATCACCTGTATACTCTAATAATACAATTGAAATATCTCACAGATTTGTACCAATCTTAACCCAGTCGGGAAATTGGAGTACGTAAGACCAGGGCACTCTCAGCAGATATTATAGGAAGAGCATTTTCACAGTGATAGTTGATTAAATGGCTCACGCTTTGAAACATCCTGTCCTTGGTACGAACCTGTAAAACAAAATCTGAATAAGAAACCAGAAATTTTAAATCGTTACATAAAACTCCAAATGTTTTTATAGAGAACATACATGTAAAGGTGTATTGTTTTTCAAAATAAAATATTTGCCGCATGTCAATACCAACCTAATAAAAAAATTATATTATAATAAAAATGTAATTTATTAATGCAGGATCACAATAAATGTCGTGTTTATTATATTTTTGTTGTTTATGCTATACAAGGTCATTTAGTGATGGTCAAACGTTGGGAGCCTTAGAGACTACGAAAATAAGAAAAAAGTTAATATAAAAATTGATTCAGAAATGTTTTTTAAGGGTGTTACAGTTTTTAATTAATACCTCACAGCCTCTACTATAAAGTAATAAAATTTAGCATACAGTTTAGTACTGGAGGCTTTTACAATCCAACAGTATCCGAGCAAAATGATTTTAAGCGAGAGGTGTTCCAAATGAGTGGAATCGGATCATTTACATTTCGTATTTTTTTAATCTTAAACTTTTTTGCCAATTTCAGTCCGGAATTTAATTTCTTCTCAGTAAGCAAGCTTTTGCAGGCCCATCTCCATATTCATTTTTTAAATTATTTTGGTTGTCACTACAGAACCTCAAAGTTTGTAACTTAAAACAATAACAAAAAAAAATTGTTTTAAAATAGTATATTAAAATACAAGTTGCAGAAGGCATCTATTCAAGCATGAATTTGAAATTCCAAAACGAGCCGCATAGCGGCCAGTTGAGGAACAAATGAGTGCTTGAAGGACCTTCTGCAATGAGTGTTTTATATTATTTTGTTTATTTGCCGCTTTATGCCATTTTATAAATTAAAAAATTAAAACATTTTCTATTTTGCCTTTAGAATAACTCCATTCTAGCACCCAAATGACGTCATTTCGTAGTGACTTATTCTAAAACTCAAATGACGTCATTTGGGTGCTAGAATGGAGTTATTCTAAAGGCAAAATAGAAAAACATATTTCATAAGCATACGATGTCGATGGTGTTGATGTAAAAATGATTAATGTAGTCTCGCGATATTGTATCTATAGTTATACTTAAAAATATTTTTGATTTATCTATTACCTAGGAGCTTTTGCAAACATTTGGAAATTGAGGAAGTAATTAATAGCTTTACCAAGTCACTAAATTCAAGATATTTAATAATTTCAGACCTGTACTTATACTACAGACTCAAAATTCCAAGAAAAGTTTGGCTTGATTTGTAGACATCAATTTGTATTTTAATGTGCATGTTGCTAATATACCTATATGTTACAGGCAATTTGTATAATTCAGACAATATATATATTCCCTACATCATTATATACAGGGTGGTCCTGAAATAGTTGACCAAAATCGAGGATTAGGTTCAATCAGGGTTAGGTTAAACTCATTATAAGAATGAAAAAAGTCCCGATTAACATGTGTCCGAAAACGAACCCCTCAGGAGTTACAGCTCATTTAATTCTTAATACACGAATAGAAAAATGGAAGGCTGTGGAAATAACAAACCTATTTTTTAGTTAAAGTAACTGTTGAAAATGTCCACCGTTAATTTCTATACATGCTTGCATATGGCTGACCATTCACTGTTGTGGAAAAGTATCCCTATACAAACGTTAAGCTAAACAAGAATTTCCATTCCCGCGTCCGTATGTAAAGCAAATATTGGCCAATTCAATGTTGGATGAACGATTCATTTTATTGCATGATTAACAATACTTAAGTCACAGTGACATTTATAAATTCTAATAGCACTTGATAACTACAATTAAAAACATATTTGATTTTTGAGGCTTTCACGGCCATTGTCATTAAGTAACAAACGACTTCCGGGATTGGACCGTGTCATGATTGAGATCGAAGAACTCAACGTTTCGCCCACTTTCGTAAGGGGCTTCATCAGGAGGAAAAACTGGTCCAGTCGAGTTTCGCCTCTGACGTGGTTAACACGTTGAGTTACCGTGCTCTTCTGTCCCTTCCCTTTGCAAAGAGTTTCGCCTCTGGCGTGGTTAACACGTTGAGTTACCGTGCTCTTTTGCTTTTTTCCTCCTGATGAAGCCCCTTACGAAAGTGGGCGAAACGTTGAGTTCTTCGATCTCAATCATGACACGGTCCAATCCCGGAAGTCGTTTGTTACTTAAAAACATATTTATTTTTAGGTATTGAGAATTAAATGAGCGGTAACTCTTGAGGGGTTCGTTTTCGGACACATGTTTATAGGAACTTTTTTCATTCTTATAATGAGTTTAACCTAACCCTGATTTTGGCCAACTATTTTAGGACCACTCTGTACAGGGTGTTATGGAACTGAGTGCAAATATTTTAACCAGTGATAGAGCTCACCAAAATGAACAACTTTACATTTAATCGTATATTTTCTCAATTATTTATCTCCCCTAAATTTGACAAGCCGCTCGGTAAGTAATTCTAAGTTATAGGTGAACGACATACGGTCAATAACTTACCTACCTCAATTGATTAAGTACGTTGGTGACCAGATGTGAAGTAATGTTGGTTTGTAAGTCAAAGAAATGTTTTTGTGTCCTGTGCCATTAAATTAAAATGTTATTCCATAGGCAGGTATGCATTTTTAGAGTAAAATTGTTTTGAATTTTAACTCAGTTTTGAGGGCATTTTCGAAAAAATGATAAATAAAGAAGTGGTTCGGTTTAGTGAGTTATATTACGGGTTAAAATATTTGCACTCATTTCCATAACACCCTGTATAATGACTGCACGGTTGCAGGCAATATGTATAATTGGAGGTTATGCTGAATAAACTGGCATCGCTGATTCTCATTTCTAGGCTGTGTATCACTCTAGCTTGTTTAGGTTAGATGGAGCCTTTGATTGCGTGTGTTATATGCATCCATACATGAGTTGACCTATCTCCGGTGATGTTCACCGATCGTTTCCTGATGCCGGTGATGAACTCGCCTGTCATAAATATGTACCTACAAAATTTGCTAGGCTGATAAGTTAGCGTACACCCGATTTAAACCCATTGGCTAAGGGGTGCTAACCTTTACTTTACAACATACATTTCATAAAATGCCTACTGCTCATTAGAGATTATACACTTGCGTGCATAGAAATCGGCCCACCGCAAACTTTTGACTTTAACTATATTTTTTTAGAAAGGATCTATCAGATAAAAAAATATATATACGCTGTTTGAAAGACAATTTAATATGCTTTAATATGAGTTAATATTTATTAAAATCTATGACGGCTTCTTAGGCTTAACATAGTGAAATTAATACATGAAGCAAATTAGTTTTTTTTATTTCGAAAAGAAGTATGGTTATTGACAATTATCTAACTTAAAACTTAATTTTTAATAATGGGTGTGACCCCCTCTTGTCCTAATAACATCTCTCATGCGATTAGGCATAAATCGAATCAAGTTCGCTATTGTTTCTTGTGGGATGTTAAGCCACTCTTCTTCTACTGCAACCATAAGCTCTGGGATCAAAGTTGGGGTACGAAGTCTAGCTCGAATTCTTCGTTTTAGTTCATCCCATAAATGTTCGATCGGGTTTAGGTCGGGACTGCGTGCTGGCCACTCCATAACCCGAAAACCGACTTCTGTAATGTAATCTTGTACGATTCTTGCAGTGTGCGGCCTCGCTTTATCATGCATAAAAAGAAATTCGTCTCTAATGTAGTCGACGTAAGGTACCACATGAACTGCTAAAATCTTCTCCATGTACCTAGCACCCGTTAAACCTCCTCTCCCGTGACCACGGTCGCCCCTACGGATGAAAGCAGGGTCGGTTCGTGCTCCCATAGAAATTGCACCCCAGATCATGCAGAAACCACTTTCATAAGCAATTCGCTCTTCAATGCAGCATTCTACAAATCGCTCTCTTGGTCTCCGGTACACGTTTCTTCTTCGGTCGCTACCATAGAGGCCTATCCTGGTCTCATCTGAGAACAGAACAGACCCCCACTGTTGCACTGTCCAATTCAGATGATCCCGTGCAAAACGCAGGCGTGCTTGACGATGAGCTGGGGTAAGTTTTGGACCACTCGCAGGCGTTTTAGGGGTCAGGTTACTTTCTTGCAGTCTTCGTCTTACGGTCCACTGACTAATAGCCACACCTCGTATTTCACGGAGCTGTTGTTGCACTTGAACCGTATTAAGGTGACGATTTCTTAATGTTGTTGACACAATAAAGCGGCCATCATGAGCCGTTTTAAATCGCTTTCTGCCTGTTCCAGGTCTCCTTTAAAAGGATCCAGTCTCCTCATAACGTTGGCACACTCTTCGAACCGCTGCTCGTGTCATACCCAGTTGTCGAGCAACAGCTCGCTGGCTATGTCCATTGTCGATTAAGGCAATTACTTGGGCGGCTTTTTCCGGTGTAGTATGCATTACACTAACACACTTGAAAACTAATCAAATTACAAAAAACAAATAATGTGCAAATTTCAATTGCAAAGGCAATAATTTCAATCTTTCACAAGTTTTTTATTCTCCTTATAACAACCACATAAATACGTTTTATTTTTTTACTGGTTGTTATGCATATAAACGATAAGCACTCTTGATAAATTTTAACGCATATTAAAGCATATTAAATTGTCTTTCAAACAGCGTATATTTTGTTTTGATCTGATGAATATTTTCTAGAAAAAAATATAGTTAAAGTCAAAAGTGTACAGCGGGCCGATTTCTATGCACGCAAGTGTATATTATAATATATATATATAAAACAGCACGTTTAGGGCTGTAGCCCATGGCTTGAGTTTGTTTCTTCTACAATTTTCTATCCTGTGCTAAAACTACCCAGTTCTGTATTTCTGCTTGTTGTAAGTCCTCTTTAACATTATTCCACCATGTTATCTTTGGTCAACCTCTTCTGTTAGTTCCACCTACCATTGAATTGAATATTTTCTTTGTCAAATGGGTATTTTGTGTCCTAACCAGCGAAGGCGGTTTTGTCTTATGATGGTGCTTATTTTGGGTTCTTTGTAGAGCTCTTCTAGTTCTTTGTTTGTCCTTTGCTTCCATCCTTCTTCTTCTTGTATTCCACCGTAAATTGATCTCAGAATTTTTCTTTTGTTATAATTTTTAACTTGAAAAATTATTTTCTACCCTCAGCAATACTGATAGGTAATTTTAAATAAATATGTAAAGCAATTGATACATTTAGAAATATGCTAGTTAAGTTATTTTCAAACAAATACGGGGGGTACTAAATTAATAATCCATTATGGCATATCGTTGCTTTCTTGTGTATGAGTTTTTCATTAAGGATGAGTTTAATTAAATTAGAGCACCCAAGCATAATAAAATTCCTAATTTTGGAAGGTCAGGAACTCAAAATTATACCTGAAAAGACCAACACTATATTAAATAAAATACTGGTCAAGACGATTCCTTAGGGGTTGTGAATCGGTAGAGGACGATCCAAGACCAAGACAGCTGACAACTGGAATGAACCCTGAAGTGTAAAGGTACAGACAATGGTTCTGGAAAAAAAAATCGACGTTTGAAGGTAGCAGGGATTGCTGCGGCGTCGAGGATATGCAAACCAAGTGTCCTACACATTTTGAATAAAAAGCTTGGAATGACAGAGGTGTCAGCCAGATGGTTTCCAAGACTTGTGACTCCTGAACAGAAAGAAAGATCCAGATATGTTGTGGAAAATAGTAACAGGAGATGAAACCTGGGTTCAATATTAGGGCCCTGAGACCAAGCAGAAATCAATGTAGTAGGTTCATAAGGGTTCACCGCCTCAAAAACGTCAAGCACAAGTGTCTACAGGCAAGCTTATGGCATTCTTCGACCGTCAGGGAATTATTTAAATTGATTGCATGAAGAAAGGTACAACAATCACCGTGCAAGTGCCTATTCTATATTCTAGACAGAGGTTCTGATTCTTCATAAGTGTACAAGGCCAAATCTGTTTCATACAGCGTATAGACCCAATATGCCCCCCCCTGCGACTATTATTTATTCAAAAATTTAACCTTCAACAGACATTGTTGTGTCACCGAACGTAACTGGTATCGTGGGGTGTAACGGCAATCAGCTGCAGGGCTGAGAGAAAAGAAGAACAAAATAGTAATCATAATAATAATAACATTGTCACTGATATCACCATCTTGTGCAAAATCAAACAGTCCCTTTCCAAATTTTCTAGTATCAGCTTCGCTATTATTACCGAAGTTAGTAGCAGGTCGCTCCAATTCATTTTGGCTTAGATAAACAGGCATACTGATAACCAATGACAAAAGAAAAATACAACGTAACTGGTATGGTACGGTTATTGGACACCCCAAAGCACTTTAACAATAACAGTAAACTATTTTTAAGGACTTTTTACATTGGTATGTGGTCCTACTAAGTTAGTCTGAAAAAAGAAAGTTGTAATTAAATTATAAGTAAATAACTTTTATAATAATAAAAGTGTTAGGGTGTCGAAACACCCCACGATATTGGTTGAGAGTTTAAGAAAAACCTACGAAGTAGTCGGTTTCCTTCTGACGTAGAACTTCAGCGGGTTGTCGGCAGTTTTGCTGAAAAAATAGTTCTATGCTAAAGAAATATCACCACTCCCAAAAAAATTAGAGAAGTGTGTAAATAATAATTAATTAGTGCTCTAAGCCTTTTCCTTCTATAATATATATAATATAATAAAAAGTCCAAAAAAAATCATCTGGTGACGAACTTCTTTCGGTTCAACTTCTAAAAGACTTGTTCGATGTTGTGGGACATCATTTGCTTAACTTAATAAATATATCACTTGAAACAGGGATAGTACCAAATAAGTTAAAAGGTAGTGTCATAATACCAGTGCCAAAGGTTAACCATCCCAAGAAGGCAGAAGAACTCAAGCCGATAAATCTACTCCCAATTGTTGAAAAGGTTATGGAAGTTTTAGTGCAAGAACAACTAAGCAAGTATTTGGAAGAAAATAAAATATTTTATGAGGGCCAGTCAGGATTTAGAACTAAACATTCTTGTGAAAGTGCGTGTCAGTTTGTCTCGTCTAAGTGGAAAAAAGAAATCGATGAGCGAAACATTATTGTAAGTGCTTTCATAGATTTAAAACGAGTTTTCGAAACCATTGATCGTGAAAAGTTGATAGATATATGTAGGGTGTATGGACTAGGGGGCACAGTCCTTAATTGGCTAAAAAATTATCTAACCAACAGATTCCAAACGACTAAAGTGGAAAATAAACTGTCAGAGGATTTGGAAATAAATTATGGAGTTCCACAAGGGAGTGTTTTGGGCCCTCTACTCTTTATACTCTATATAAATGACATAAACAAATACCTATGCAATAGTTTCACAAATTTATAGGCTGATGATACTGTTGTATCTGTATCAGGAATCAACTTTGAAATAGTTGAATCAATAAATAGTGAACTAAATAGCTTGAAAAATTGGCTTAGATATAAAAAATTGAAGCTGAATCCTACTAAAACAAAATGCATGGTTCTTGGTACACGTCATAATTGTAAACTGTTTAAACAGCGCAAGTTCAATATCCAAATTGATTCTGTCGTAGTCGATCAAGTACAGGAAATTAGATATTTAGGAATACAACTAGATCTTCAGTTAAATCTATATCATCACGTAGATTACATTTGCAGAAAACTAGGAAAGAGGATTGGATACTTTCGTAGAATATCACATAAACTGTCAAATTGCTCGCGGCGTATAGTTTACAATGCTATAATCTATCCCCAGTTCACGTACTGCATGTCTTTGTTAATATTTTGCAACAGAGAAGATGTAAATAGAATCCAAATTCTACAAAACCAAGTAATGCGAATTCTACTGGGATGCAATAGATATACTCCGATAAAAGACATGTTGCAAACACTAATGTTTCTTAATATAGAGCAGATGATCAAAAAGGCGAATTTAATTTTTATTTATAAAATCATAAATAATCTAACACCAGCATTTCTATCAAAATTTTTAACGCGACGGGAGCACATGATAACTTATAACTTAAGAACTGGAGATGATTATTTCATTGAAAGGTGCAATACAAACATAATGCAGAGATCAGTTTTTGTTGAGGGGTTGCGGTTATATAATAATCTTCCCTCAAGTGTAAAAACTGCACCCAATATTACTGCTTTTAAAAGAGCATTAAGGACAATGTATTTTCAATGTTAATTCTGCTTTGTTTCTTCTTTGTTTGATTTTTACAGTATAAGTATTTTTTTGTAGATCATGCTATTAGATAATGAACTAGCTTTAGAGCTAAATAAAGTTTATTCTATTCTATTCTATTCTACACTAGACAGATTATTAATACTGTGTCTCTCGTATTTCAAAACCTCGACTGAAGATGCAATAGAGGAGAACTCTAAATTTCAAATTTGAAAGAAACAGTTACGTGCCGAAGGCCTAGCTGCCGCCCCCTAAAGCTTTGGTTTCCTAGGAAGCGGCCGTCACAGCAGTAGTGAGTAGTGTAAAGTCTGATTACCATGGTTAATTTAGACTTCACACTTGTAATTATTTTAGAGGAAGAATAGTCATCTGAAGAAGAAACTCGAAGATGACCTGAATCTGAATTATTCAAAAAACGTACAGAAAAAGGTGCATATGAGATTGTTTTGATTGACTTTTTCGATACTCCTTCAACTTGATATTATATAGACTTTCATGTCAACCAGTATTTTGTCTTGTTCAGCTGACCATGTAGCAACCTGTTGTTTCAACACATCTTGGTATGGTGTGGTTAATAAAAAAAACTATTATTTCAACTTAGAATACGAAGGAACGTTTTAATAATAATGAAAATAATTTAATTATAAAACTACACTCGCTGCTCTACACAAGACACACCATCAAAAAACGTTGCTGAACTATTAGTAAAGGTTTATTTAGCTAATTAGCTACATAAAGAAACATTCATTACAAACAAGATCATAAGTAATAATTAAGTGCCCATTATACATTTTTTGATTCTAAGATATTCAGTGATTTTATTTGAAAAACCCTTAATACCCTCACAACTCTTTATTTCTGCAGGAAGATTGTTGTAAAAACTCAACCCATTGTAAAAAATGGACCTCATTGAAACACTCTTGTTCACTCTGCTGATATTAAAGTTACATTTATTTCTAAGATTGTGATTAGTAAAACTAGCTCTAACATCCAAAAAGTGTATTTGATACCGTGGAGCCAGACCATGCCGTATCTTGTGAATGAAAATCAGTAGAGAGCGTTCAATTGTGATTTCAAAGGGCAACCACTGCAACTGTTCCAACATGATATTAATTGGCGTCATATAGTTACAATTCAATACTATCCGCATTCCCTTATTTCTCAGTACACTGAGCCTATAAACATCAGTCTTATTGCACATAAAGAGTACTGTCTGACAATAAGTAAAATGTGGCAGAACAATCACATTAAAAACAACTTGTCTGGCCCACCCTGACAGTTCACTTGAAACTCGTCTAAAGAAATCAAGTTTTTTACTGATTTTTCTACAGAGTTCATCGATATGATTAGTAAATTTAAGTTGTGAGTCAATAGTAACTCCAAGGTATTTTATTGACTTAACGAGATCAATATTACACCCATTAATAAATAGTAACTCCAAGTTTACTTGACACAAATTGATTGTACTTAGTACTTGAACCCAATAGCATACATTTTGTCTTGGTTACATTTAGTCTTAATTTATTAATACATAACCATCTGTATAATTTACTAAGTGCACTATTGAGTTTTTCAGTTATTTCACTCAACACATAACCAGATATCGACAATAGAGTGTCGTCTGCAAAGAGATTAACAAAATAATTATCTATACTTAAGTAAATATCATTCACATAAATTATGAATAACAATGGACCAAGTACACTACCCTGTGGAACACCATAAACACTGTCTACAACCTCAGATATATTACTTTGAATTTTAGTTTTGTGACCTCTATTATTCAAGTAACTATCAAACCATTTCAAGGCAGTGCCCCTGATTCCATAATATTTCAATTTCTGTAGCATAATTTCCCTATCAATGGTTTCAAAAGCGAGCTGTAAATCAACAAGTACACTTAACACAGCCATATTCTTATCTAAATCGCTTCTCCATCTTGTGCACACATATTGCACTGCTGCTTCACACGAGGGACGTTTACGAAAACCAGATTGTCCCATGTACAACAGATTATTATCCTCGAAGTATTGGATAATTTGATTATGCACCACTATTTCCAGCACTTTTTCAACAGTTGGCAACACATTGATAGGTCTAAACTCTTCCGGTTTGCTTGTCCTTAATACTTTTGGGATTGAACAAATTGTACTTATTTTGAGATTCTCAGGTATATGACCTACAGATAATGATGTATTTATTAAGTTCAGTATAGGGTATCCAATAAAGTCAAAAAGATTCTTTATAATTTTTGCATTGAGTAAATCAAAAGATGATTTATTTTTTAAATTTGCGACAATTTTAGACAGCTCAAGAAATGTAATGGGTTGGAGTTGATTGAAACTTACAGTGATATCACCCAATCCATCGTATTTCCAATTTCCCACTGCTACAAATGAGATGTCACCGCTTTATTATGTTGGGTGTATGCTACCGCTCTTTTACAAAACACTTCGCTTATTATACACGACACCGTTTTTCGTAACGTCATCCACCATATTTTTACGGCCGTTAAATAACGGAACTGCTTCCTAGGAAACCAAAGCTTAACCCCTGCCACCCGGGAGCTGTGCATCCCATGCACTCCCGCTTAAGACGGCCCTGAAAACAGCATTATTTAAGTTAAAATTAGCATACACTGTAACGCTCGCTCCTGCATCAAATTTTAATTATACATAAATTGTATTAAATTTGATACATCACCTAATCGAGCGCTACATCTAGCCAGCGCGTGGTTTACGATAACGCGAAGACACACGCTATGCACGTAGTCGCAGTGTATGAATGACAGCATCGTTTCCCTCTCCAGTGAAAGCTAGGACAAGTGCCCCGATAACGCGGCAGAAAAGGTATAAAAGAAGATTACACTGCCAGTTCAAGTCACTTGAGTTTATTTCGACTTGAGATTACCTGTCCTGTCCAGTTCCCAACTTGAGATTTATCCTCTCAACTATTCCTCTTCTTTCCTACCGGATCCTCCGGTCTGACATGCTGTACTGTCTAACGGAGTACGCCTTCAGGGGAAATGACGTGTTGTACTGTCAGTCCAAGTTGAAACTTTCCGTACCGCACCCGTAAAAGCAAAGCCGCTAGAATCCGATTTTACGTTGCTTGTTGTACTTTCTTGGGAAATCGAATCCCTAAGGCTACAACCCTGGCTTGATTTGCTGTACTGTCTTGCAGGGCTAACCGCTTAAAAGTCATTTCCGACCGCCTAATTAATAAGCGCAAATCCCGGCGCTTCGATGAGTTGAATACATCATATAATCACAATCTGTAGAAATCGCAGCA
Source organism: Agriotes lineatus (assembly GCA_940337035.1). Taxonomy (NCBI): domain Eukaryota; kingdom Metazoa; phylum Arthropoda; class Insecta; order Coleoptera; family Elateridae; genus Agriotes; species Agriotes lineatus. The sequence goes on from CALNHX010010523.1 coordinate 18,862, forward strand.
CCTACATCGCTTGCGAGCGGCTAGAGCCCTGTAGCCGCCCCTCATAAACTCACCTGGAGGGCCCATTTTGGCCATTAAAAGGCAAATTCCTGGACTTCGAAGTTCGACTTCGCAGCCCGCAAATTTCGCTGCCGGTGGATTGTCAAGCTCAAAGCCGGCTCAAAGCGAATAATTTCCACCTGCAAGATTTGGTACCGCGATCACTTCCAAACCAACTCAGAACCCCCGTAAGGCACCAGCAACCCTCGCACAAGTATTTAGACACCAACAACACCCCCAGGTAACCCTTAAAGTTGTTAAATTCAACGGATAATTGCAGCACAATTAAAAAAAACAACAGCTGAGCAGAAGGTCAAACATGGTCAAACATGGAGGAACATCCGACCTATGGGCTAAAATATCTACTTAACCAGACCTCCGAAGCTGTCGCTGATCATGCCTACCGACTAACCAAAGGGGCCTGCAGTGCTCGCCGGTGCATTGGGTTGCAGTTTTACCCAAGAAACCAGAAACACAGTTGCAGAAGAATGTTTATTTTTAAATAATGGTCAATTCAGATTTACTATTTATGCTTATTTTGTAACTATAGCTAAACATAATATATTTTTGGTAATTATCTGGTGTTTTTCTTAATCACATATAGTTAAGTCGGCACTATTGCTAACCTCGTTATTATTGGAGCTACAAAGTCAGTTAAGTAGGCAAACTAGTAGTATTTTCTTCGCCAATTACGATGGTGAAAACGAACTCAAAATCAAACATCGCGTTCGCGAGTTATGTCATTGCCAGAGTGATGTTTTTGAGCATCTAATTTGAGTTTTGTTTTTATAAGTTTATAGAATAATTTGAAATAAACCATACTGTTTCACTTCATGGATATTCTTTTTAATTTTTATTTTATGGTAAGGCAAAATTGCCACTAACACAGCCACCTTGCCGAATTTGAAAAATCATCAATACCTTGGTCATTTTTGACATTAGGATGAAAAGTCATAGGACACTTTTTGTTCAGAATTCAACTTCCTATCGATTTTGAATGTTGTATACTGAGTGTCTCATATGAAAAAATTGAACCTTTTTGATATATCTCGCGAATGCGATGTTGGATTTTGATTCCGTTTTCACCATCGTAATTGGCGAAAAAAATACTACTAGTTTGCCTACTTAACTGACGTTGTAGCTCCAATAATAACGAGGTTAGCAATAGTGCCGACTTAACTATGACAACTGTGTATATTTGAGTGAACACATTTCTCTGATTTGAGCTTAACCTGAGATATAAATCTTTGACGCCCTTAGTAAGGGGTTGAAATGTCACAATACTATTATACTTGTTATTGAGGGCAGTTCATTGGAAACCCTCGGTAACATAAATTTAACTTAATGCAGTTAACAATGATCTCTTGCTTCATCTGATTTATGAACATCCTGAGGTACTTGTTGTTTCAGTCCAATATGAATTTGCATTGCTCTCAAAGCAAAATGTTCTGCCCTCACATTTTTATAAAACCTTTTGATCACTTTACAGATGTGTATCTTAAATGCTTGTATTCCTTATTAATTTGCTTATAAGGGCAGTATTATCTCTGCATGCATTCTAATCGAAGTATCTCAAGATTTACGTGTCTTTCATTAAAATATTAAATACCACTGATCCGAGTATCGACCCCTAGAGCACACCGAAAGCTAATTTCCACTTATCCACAAAATAAAACCTTTTTAAGCAACCATTACAAACAGTAGTGAAATATGTTATCGCTTTAATCGGTAGATTTTTCAAGACTTTGTTTGGAATGAGATGATGGTTGGGAGATTATTTGTATGGTAATTTTTTATTAATTCTTGAAATTATTTGGACAGCGTTGATTTTACGACATCTTTATGATTTCACTGTCATGTTAAGGTGTATTTCTGAACTTTATTGTAAAAGCTAAATTTCAAATACGAGTAGTTGTGGATGCTTCTCAATGATTTGAGAATGCTAAGCATTTTTCTTTGTCAGCGTCATTGGTATTTAAAGATAATACAACTGTGGAGATGGAGTCAATAATTCATCAACAATGTAAAATTGACCATGTATTTATCAAAAGATAACAAACAAAATTAAGATCTTTGACTAAGAATAACTCTGAAACTAGGACGTCGTATTTCAAGGAGAGTAACGTACTGCACTTTTTTTTGCTATTTTAGATACACCCTGTATATAGCACCAACAGCAAAAATTCAACTAAAGCTTCAACATTTTTTGTGAAAATATACTGTATAATTATTAGTAATACATACCACACCCTCGGGGTCGATAAGTAATAAATGCTTTTTCGTATTTTCTTGCATTCCTGATAGCACGTATTGGCCTTCAGAGCTTGGCGATTCTCTAACTAGAAAGTCTCCATCCTTCTGCAAAAGTCGCTCGGCATCAGCTCTACTAATTTGTCCATGAAACCAGATTTCGTTCTTCAGTTCTGCAATTTTTTCATCGTCTAATTTTCCCGGGGACAACCTTGGATGTTGGGCAAACGGTTCTAAAATGAACTGAATAGTAAAAAGCTGTTATTTGTCAGCATGACATACTTACGCATATCAAAGACATCTCGTTCTCTGGAGCACACGACACTATCATTTACATAATCATGATGACGCACTTCCATTGATGGTAAAGGATCGGAATTGAGGTCTATTAAATTTGGACTCTGCACAGGTGGTAACATGGTGAACGGTGGAACAACTGTTGGAAGCGGTGGTACTGGTGGAGGGCCAACATCGGGTGGGACTTTTCCAGGTAAATCATTGTAGTAGTCTTTATCAGCATCACCTCCAGATGATGTACCCGCATGACTCATTGCCAATCTAAAATCTTACTATTAATAATTTCTTGGTCAATTCAGTTTCTAGTAAAATTATGTAATATTTATACAGTTATTAGAAATAGGTATTTAACTTAATTTTATTTAAAAAAAAGTGTATATCAATATTTTTTAGTTACTGGAATCAACAAATACAATAATCTGTATATTTTTTAATTATAAAATTTACTCTGAATGTTCTTTACTATAATGTATGTGGAAAGATTTCCATTTAACTTCTTAATAATAAAAACAAAATTACGAGGGCCATACTGAAAATATTTTGAGACCAATAATAGTAAATAGTTAAGCAAAAATGTTTTTCAGAGTATTCTCTCTTATATTCTATACACTTTTTCATCAAGCACTATACAGTGTGTCCCAGGATTGATGTTACAAGAGGTAAGATGGACTAAAAATTTTTGAATTTTATTTTAAGATTCTGGGATACGGTCCTGCTTGGCTTGAAAAGAAAAATATTTTCAGTTTTTGAAAAACAAGTACGCCTTGACAGGAAAGCGAAAATTATTTTATTTTCAGGTAAACTACCCTTTTTGTTCATGATATGGCAAAATTGTATTAAGAAAAGTTGTTCAGAATGAGAAATTATGGCCCCATACAAAATTTCAGAAAGATCTGTCGACTTATGTTAAACCGTTATTTTTTAGATTAAACAAATTGCATAATTCATATTCTTATTTGGGTATTTCGCCACTCTGCAAATTAAAAATATTAAATAATTTGCAGAGTGGCGAAATACCCAAATAAAAATATGAATTATGAATTCACGCCACAAAGAAGTTTTAGAGATTATCTTAATGAAAGGTATGGGCCTAACATAACTAGTAACTTCCGAAGTTGGGAAAACCTCTACAAGAAGCTGTCACACTCTGAAAATAGTATAACTTTCCTATGTTGTTGTCGAAATAGCTGTATTATTCCAAAAGGGTTTAGACTCAAAGCACCTTATGTAAGTGCTCTTTCTAGTAATATCATGAAAAGAGCGAGTGAAGCTCTCGTTAGAGATAGAATAAAATTTCACAGACATAACAAAGTTATATTATTTTCTGACATAAACAAACTGGAACAGGTGATGCAAAGGGATGTACGGGAAGACGATTTCAATCGTATGTACAACTCTATTAATAATACCTACATCAAAACACACACAGAGCAAAAACGCACACATTTAAAAAAGTACCAACACCTCATACGAGAAAAACACAATTGAACTAAATACACTAAAGAACAGTGACACTTTTTTAAATAAAACTGTAGTTAATCTGTCTTCTAAAGAACTAAACGCCACTGACAAATTAGTTCTTGGCAAAGGACTCAACTACGCAGTGGCGCCAAAACGAATTAATAAACTTGATTTAGTTACAGCTATTACCAAAGATACACAAACCAAATGTACCACTTAGGACAATAGTTAGTTCTATAGGTTCTCCTTGTCACAGTTTAGCTAAATATTTACTTAAAATACTGACTCCTATATCAGGAAATACAGACACGTATATAAAGAACACGCCACATTTCCTTGAAAAACTTAAAGAAGCAAACATAAACACACAGCACTTATTGGTTAGTTTCGATGTAGTTAGTCTCTTCACTAATGTTCCAGTAGACAAAACACTCAACATCATTAAACATAGGCTACAAAACGATAACACATTACATACACGAACAACATTAAACGTTGGCACCATTATGGAACTTTTAACACTATGCATTAAAACGACATACTTTCAACTAAACAATGAATTTTACCAACAAGATTTTGGAATGGCAATGGGTTCACCTTTATCTCCCATTGTTAGTAACTTTGAACAACAACATGTCTACACATACACTAACAAACCAGTAGTTTGGTGGAGGTATGTCGATGATGTTTTTGCAATTTGGTCTCATGATATGGAAGAGGTGGACAAATTTCTTGAACATATTAACAGTAAAGAAGCCTCCATCAAATTCACATTAGAAACAGAGCAAAACAATCAGTTACCTTTTCTTGATACACTAATCACACACACAATAAATACTTTTGAAACATCAGTATACCGTAAAAAAACCAACACTAGTAGGTACTTACATTTTAATTCCAACTATCACAAAAACATAAAAACAGACATTGTAAAAAGTCTCTACGACAGAGCCAAAGTTGTTTGCTCTAATGATAAAATTTTCAAAAAAGAGAAAGAATTTATTATTAATGTTTTACAAGATAACGGCTACCCAGAGACTCTTGTTCGGAACATTTTCAATACACGAAGCAATGCCACACACATACAAAGAAATGACACTCAAAAATATAATACTCTAACTATACAATATATTCCAGGCATATCTGACAAAATTAGACGAATTGGAAATAGATTCAATGTTAGGACGGTATTCAAAACGATGAATACTTTGCGGTCAGTTCTTACAAAAACTAAACCGTTCAATGAAGAACAACATTCAAGGAATTGTATATATAGTATTCCCTGTGAATGCGGGAAATATTATATCGGTGAAACATCCAGACCTTTAGCAGTTAGAGTTAAAGAATATAAAAATATGATGAAAACGTATCAGTTCAATAAGTCTAAGCTGGCAGAACATGCTTGGGATGAAAACCATAAAATACAATGGCACAACACAAAGATCTTGTCTAAAGAATCGATGTCAACTAGGCGAAAAATTAAGGAAACAGCATATATTTTACTTAACGAAGAAAAATGCGTGTCGTCTTTCTCAATATTTTTAGACAATAGTTAGCTATCGATTCTTAAAGATGAGATCAAGTAGGTATAGATATCAACAAACGTCAATGTCAAACAATTCATTGGAGGTTGGTCGTTTTTCCTTCCAGTGAAAAAAGCTAAGTTCTTGTTCGTTTTAATTGTTATTCGTTGATAACGAGGGCAGATTGTCCCTCGAAACGTTCGTTATTAATATTTTCATTATTTAATATTTTTAATTTGCAGAGTGGCGAAATACCCAAAGAATATGAATTATGAATTCACACCACAAAGAAGTTTCAGAGATTATCTTAAACAAATTGCATTTATTAAAAATGACGGTTTAACCTAAGTCGACAGATCTTTCTGAAATTTGGTATAGGGCCATCGTTTCTCATTATAAACAACTTTTCTTAATAACATTTTGCCATATCATGAACAAAAAGGTTAGTTTACCTGAAACTAAAATAGTTTTCGCTTCCCTGTCAAGGCCTACTTGTTTTTCAAAAACTGAAAATATTCTTAAAATTCTTTTCAAATCAAGCAGGACCGATTCCCAGAATCTTAAAATAAAATTCAAAAATTTTTAGTCCATCTCACCTCTTGTAACATCAATCCTGGGACACACTGTATATACAATTTTTCCGCTGCACGATGTCTAACAATTTGATTGATTGGTTATAGTACAGTGTGTCCCATGAAGTTCTCTGCATATGAAAACTTTTTTAATTATTCATACTGCAAAGCATTAAATTTTCCAGCAAACAAAATCTCCATACAATCTGCATGCAGTTACAAACATGTTTGCTGCTAATGAAATATACCGGGTGCTGACTTGCGCAACGCACCATAGGAATTTGCATAGTAAATACATTTTTTGTAGAGAAAAAAATACTACATGCATTCATACTGTTGTTAACTATTTTTCATTTTCCGGAACCGAAGGAATGCAAAAAATCAAACTAGCATTTTTACAAAAATCAGTGATGCCATGGAATTATTGAAACAAGACAATGCCCACGCAAGTGCGTGTGGGGCGATCATCCAATTACTGGTGTAAGTTCTGATCCTCATTATTTCACCTACAATTATTTAATAACGTGCCTGCAGTTTTAAACTTAATGTATCAGTCTATTAATGGTTGTACTGTTTGGAATTTGCCTACAAGGATATTTTACAATAAACAAGGAGCTTACTTAACGAATGTCCACCATAAAACCATTTTTGCTATGGACAAGGTCCAGGTACCTTAGAGACATTAAGCAGAACATAATTAATAATAAATTATTATAAACGGTTCCGGTTCCGGAAAGTGAAAAATTGTTAGCAATAGTATGAATGGATGCAGTATTTTTTTTCTCTACAAAAAATTTATTTACAATTTAGCTCTAAAATAATTAGGTGAACAAATAATTGAACATAAAGAGTTTACTATGCAAATCCCTATAGTGCGTCGCGCAAGTCAGCACCCGGTATAGACACTTTGATAGAATCTTTACAATTCTGAATGAATTTAATAGTCCTGAATAGAATTACTTTGACTTTTTAGAAGTACAAAACGATTATTAATCTGTTGTACTTACGCCATTTGAGCAGGTTTCATGTATTGTTTGAATCGTAATTCAAAGGCTTGCCCAATTGTTGAAATAACATCTTTTGCAAGTCCTCCTCCACACTCTAGCACATAACATGCTCGCCAATCGTTTATATCTTTTGCTATATACGCTACAAAGTCTAATGTGTCCTGCAAAAAAACATTAAATTGTATAGCCACCTAATTTTGTTATTTTATTATATGAATTTAGTAGGCATCATAATGAAAGTATTTGATTTAACATTATACGAGGATTGATCAGCAGAAACACGTTGGGAGGCTGTAGCATATCTAGTAACTCAATTTAAAAAAAAATCTCTCTTAATATTAAGGTATGAATCCCAGTGTTGTATTAATCTAGAGATTCCCTGCTGGTAAATTTCTTGCTACTGTTGACGAAACTATTTTCGAATGGCAGTCTGCACTTCCACGTTCGAAGTGAATCACTGCCCCTTTAGTGGTTGTTTTAATGAACTTTGTGATAATAGGAATATGAATAATGGAAGGAACACTTTCTATAGTGATGCTCATCATTTTAGAAAGTTACGTGACTTTAATGCGTCTATTTGCACATAAAGCAGTTTTCAAACGCCTCACATTTTCATCAGAAGTTGCAACTCGAACATGTACTGGATGAGTGAAGACTTTGGTCAACTCTCTTCCTTGTTGAAATTTTCTGCACCGCTAAACCGCTACTATGCGAGAATAACTATAGTCACCATCGGCAGTTTTCATTCTCTAATGGATTTCTAGTGGTTGACGTCCTTCGGCAGACTAAAAATTCAATAACAGTATGCACACTATCTTTGGACGGATTTTCTATAGTAAACGCCATTTCCTAGCTCTATAAAAATGGCCACAAAGAAAGAATTGCAAACAAATTTGCCAAAAATCTCACTAATATGCCAATAAACAATTTCAATAACCTCATGCATGTGCCATGATGACCAAGTCGTGCCTATGTGATCCAAGTGTGTTTCTATTGAACAATCCTCGTAGAAAATATTTAAAACATGTTTAGAAAAAAATAAAAGAAACTTACTGTGTCCCCTCCAGATGCAAAGGATATTCGTGGCATATCATGACTAGCTATAATTTGACAAGTTTCAAGTGATGTCAAAGTTAAACTGGAACTCGAAATATTTAAATTTACATTTGTACCGGCATAATCCATTTTGGGAAATTCTGCAATCGCACGTTGAACCTTTTTATCCACTCTACGCTTCTTATCGACAGTCTTGAGTCCTGCAGCTTCACAGACTTTACTTATACAATATCTAAAACAACAGATTATTTTTAGATTAACATTTTTTAGCCTGCCACGGATTCCTACTGATTCAAACAGAAGATTCTAACCTCTATAAAATGTTTCAATTTTGGTTGGGTAGTTTTAAACATTATTTGATTTACAAAATTTTACATGCTGAGGATAAACCTATAAGAAAAATTAGAAAAAATTAGGATGGATTCCAAAGTAGCAGTATATAAACAACAATCACAAATACTAAAATTAAAATTTGAAACAGGCTCTAAATTACCATGCAATAAATCTATTACGAAATATAACTAAATTAAACAAATTTTCTTAAATTAAAATAATTTTCTAACAGACATATGAAGTTAAAATGTATCAAGTTAAAATGTATCTAGTTAAAATTCTAGGTATTAAAAATGTACTAATGTTTATTTTTATGATAACACTGTGATTTTCATTAATAATCAAATCAGACACAAAAATAGCTCATTTTTTTAAAACAATAAAACTTCTCCAACTGACCATTTGTTCTAAACGACCATATTTTCTAAGAACAGAACATTTTTAATGTACTAGTAACACACTGCTACTCCTGTAAAAACACCCTCCTTCGATGTGACCGCATCTGAAAATTTAAGCTTAAAAATCTGGTGTGATACACGCACACAACTTTCTTTTATAGTGATCTTATACTTAACCCTTAAGTACTAACGTCACGTCTGAGAGATGGAAATGTTCGAAGCGCATGTAATATTTTCCCCTCCAGATAAAATTTATGGTTGACCCTTCATCTACCTTCAAACTACCTAAATATAACTCAGTTTTTTAAATTTTGCTGTGGTGCAATGTTTTGTGCGGAAGTTATTTGTATTTAAAAATAAATACTGTCTCAGACACGTGACGTTAGTTTGCACGCTACTATTTTGGCATGATGGATAAAAACCAACTTGCTCAAATACGGTTAGAGCAACAGACAATTGCTTGAGCAGCAAGTGTTTCAGTGGTATAATGAATTAGACAGTGAGGTCAGTAACGGAGAAGATAATATTGATGAAAATTCTGCTATACTTAGTGACCCTAATGTGTTCATTTTACACTAATTCTCTATAGTTTAAGGTGGTGTGAATTTTTATACGTATTTTTTTCTCTCACTTTTTTTTAGTTAAGTTGTGTTAGAATACCATTGTCTGTTGAAATATGTTTGCTGATAATAAAAAAATTATTAAATATTGCCTTTTTCTATAATTAAGTTAACACCTACAAATTTAATCACGATTTTCTATTTGAATCTGTAAATGCTAATATTTTTATGAATTTATATTTTTTATATCATTAAAATATGCTTGATACATCATTGCATAGTACTTTATGTTTAAAAAGAAATTAGTAATAAATTCATAAATAACTATATGTCCGTCTCTTAGACATCATGTTAGTACTAATGCACCACAACAGACACGTTAGTACTTGAAGGTTAACCAAAACTTTGATTTTTAATTTTTAAGCATTTTTCAAAAAATTTTAAAAATTACAAATTCTACAGAAACCGTGCAAAATAGAGCGTTAGTTGAAGAGATAAATTTTCTCTAAAATTTTAAGCTGAATTCAAAAATGTGAAAGTAAGAGTTAATAAAAAAAGAAAAACAAACTAAACAAACCCATTCTCAAGGTATTCAACTGGAAAATCACCTATCTCACATCAATACACATTAAAAATGTAATAAAAATTTAAGGTTTGAAAAAATCGTTAAAGAGCCGTTTTTGAAAAAATCGAAAAAACTGAAAAATCACAAAAGTAAACACCATACTTCCAGTCTTTGGAGACATCAAGAAATTTTTGGATACGGACCTGTGTCTTGGAAAATTTCATACGTTATTTTAGCCTTTATAATTTAAAAAAGAAGTAATGAGCCACACTGAATGTTCTTAATCCTTAAAAATCACGTTTGGTCTTGGAATACAAATAATTTCAATAGTCAGTAATTAATTTATTGATTAGTTTTCTTCCATATAAACAACAATTAAAATTAAAAAAAAAACATTCAGCGAAACTCATTACTTCTTTCTTTAAATTACAAACCCTGAAACAACGTATGAAATGCCTAGGACACAGGTCAGTATCAAAAAATGTCTTGATAGTGGTAAAAAAAAGACTCAAAATATAATTAAACTATAATGTGTGGTGCACTGTTGAATTCAGAATAAAAAGGGCTTCATAAATTTGGCATAAAAAAATCAGGACCGTATTTAAAAAAATGAAGTTGATGATGGTTTCTCGAAGACGAAACGTCGGATAAAAAATTTGATAACGTAATCATTAAGTCCACTAGAAGTTGCTATAAAGAAGTTTAATCAGTTTTGCTCTAACTTTAATATTAACGCCAGAAAATAAATAGAAAATCCTAAAATTTGGGCTTTTTGAGATAATTCAAAAACGAAAAATCATATCAAGGATTTCTCGGCGTCATTTTGTTAGTCCTTTAATTGCGCAACTTTCTTCCCATTTAACCAAATTTGTATCTGTTACAATTAACGAGATCCCCATACTGGCACTCCTTACCTTGGACAGCATTTAAGGACGCATCCTCTAATTTCGAAGAGATTTTCGTAGAAAAAGATCCTGTCACTGAAAATGCTATCTCAGACTCCACGCTGAGAGATATACAATACCTCTCTTGTCTACGCAAAACGTAAATAATGCAGAATGTGCATAAGACATGAGTAATACGCCAGATGCCGGTTAATTTTCGAATATCATATACTCGTACACATCTTAACATGGTTCCGAAATTTTACCTGTGGTGGCTGTGGTCCCAGGACTCTGTTTTCTTTTTAGAATCTAAGGATGATCCCGGTAGTACTGGAAACCTTAATTGATATGTCAATGTTTTACTTATGTTATGTTATACTTTGAACATATGGAATGTGTTTTCAATGTAACTATGTAGGCTCCGGTACCAGCTGGTTTGCTGTTTTGGAGTCAAAATAAACAGTTAAAAAAAAAAAAAAAAAAAAAAATTGGGTGTGAAGTGGCATGAAAAATATTAAGTCAAAGAACAGAAATGTGTTGCTGTTTCTTCACAACGACCTATGTCATCCCACAAACTGTAACTTTAGGAAAGTTAAGTTAGTGTATCTTTCTAACACATAAGTAAGCTACAGCCCATGAACCAAGGGGTTATTCAGACGTTCAAGCTTCATTATCGTAGAAGAATTCTGTCATCACTAGTAGCAAGAATGGACGAAGCCAATAATGTTTATAAATTTGAAGAAAAAAAATCTCTCTTTCTGATGTGGTGCAATAAAAACTAACATCGCTTTTCAGTCACACACAATTAAAAAAAAAATTAGACGAGAAAATTCCATTATTTGAAGAACTCGGCAAAGGCTGCGAAAAGGTTTTAGAAACTACACTAAGCAAGGAAAGTGAGAACGCTAAGGACGTTGACAATAATAGCGAAAATGGAGACGAAGAGGATTTGAGCACATTGATTCCCATTATAGGGTGCTTGAGATCCTGAGCTGGCCTCAAAAACTTAGCTAAGGACTTGCAATCAAACAGATAAGTGGACATTTTATGTAATGTTCAAATTGTTTGAACAAGAAATTGTTTTCAAAAAATTTAAAACTGTAAACACATTTTTCTATATTTATACAGGGTGTCCCCAAACCAATGGGACACCGATTAGTCACAGATTCCTTACGCCAAAATAAATCGATTAAACGTAATATGTCTTAGTACAAAGTCCCTTCAGTAAGAAGTTATAAGGCCTCAAAGTTCAATTTTTAATTTTTTATTTTTTTGTTAATTTCCACAAATGTCGAGATGTCGATTTGAATTTTGGTATACATGCTTACTATTATGAACTGCACTAATAGGAAAAATTTCATGAACTAGACTTAACTGTAAGGGTCACTTTACCTATCTTTCAAAACTTTTTTTAGCTCTAAATGCGTTATCTGTAAAAAATTTTTAAACATTAGGTTATCACCTAAAAAACAATTAAAATACACAAAAATAATGTACTCTTAGTTCATAAGCGTAAGAGCAACCGTTTACCTTAAAATGCCCATCAAAAGTTTTTGGTTGTCATTAAGATGTGCAATTATCAAGTAGCCATGATCACAAATACAATGGGTAATGATTGTAATCTAGTAAACAACAACAAGAAATTAATTAATGACATTGGTGACATCAGTTTTTTGTCTTTTGCGCTTACGAAAATGCTGCGACATAACGAACCTTTCAGCATTGGAGAATTCGTTATGTAGCGGCATTTTCTTAAACATATAAGAACAAATTCTTCTGTCACTAATGTCATTAATTGATTTATCATTGTTTTTTACTATATGAACGTTGTTTTTGTGATCATGGCTATTTGATAATTGCACGTCTTAATGACAACTAAAACCCTTTGATGAGCATTTTAAGGTAAACGGTTGCTTTTACGCTTAAGAACTAAGAGTACATTATTTTTGTGCTTTTTAATTCTATTTCAGATAATAACCTACAATTTCAAAAAATATTACAGATAATGAAGTTATAGTTAAAAAAGTTTTCAAAGATAGGTAAAGTGCCTCTTACAGTCAAGTCTAATTTATGAAAAAAAAATTTGTTAGTGCAGTACATAATAGTGCGCACGTATACCAAAATTCAAATCGATATCTTTACATTTGTGGAAATTATCAAAAAAATAAAAAATAGAAAATTGAACTTCAAGGCAAATCTCGTGATTTTTCGCAGATTACGTCTCGTTACTCGTAAAATAATCGATTATTTTCGAAGCTCTTGTGATATTATAACTGATTATTTTTAGTTGTCAAAGTCATGGCAATCCACTATTAATTGGCTTAATTTTTAAATAATTTTCATTAATTTTATGGAAAATGGTTGTAATATTGGAAAAAGTAAGTAGTGCAGCTTTTCACGCTGAACAAATTACCTATTTGCACTTTTGCTCTAAAATAATTAGGGGAGCCAATATTTACAACAATTTAATTCAGCATGGGAAAGTCCTGTCTCAAATATAAATCAACACCGTGTAAATAAGTACAAAATGACAAAAAGCCAGTAATGTTTCTACTTGTAATTTAACTTCTTAAATCTATTATTATTATTATTATTATTAATTTATTTACATTGCTACTAATACAGAAAGAAAAACATACAGTGCGCGCATAAAGTTTGGAATAATGGAAATAATTCTTTTCCCGGCAAATTAAAAAAAAACTGTTTGTTGTTTGTTGTTCTACTTCCGTGTAGAAAGTTTGACTTTTGCTAGGAAAATGCGCGTGGAAAGTGGCGTTTCCTGCACTAGTGCGGAAATAGCTATTTATGTAACAAGTTGCAAAATGATCGTGTTTTTCGCACTAGATGCTACTCTCGTTGGGCAACACGTCGTGTGCGAAAAACACGGATTCTGCAACTTGTTACCTACAAGATTATTTTATAATTTCATAAAATTCTTAAATAAAATAAAATTTCAAATTCGCTGCAGGAGATGGAAAGTTCTTGCTCGTATAGAAACCACTCCAAAAGGAATAGTTGCCGCTCGAGTTGCCGGTACCGATGATATGGCTTTAGGAATTTCCGATGTCGACAGTGTCATGTCGTTTACCTGCAATTATGACGATCAGAGTAATTCTTTATCGTCTGAATGTGCTGCACCTTGCGATAACGGTAACATTTTGATGAACGCATCTGCCAATGATGAAAGCGAAACGGTTTCTGAGATTGATGACGACTCCGAATCAGATTCTTGCACTGGTAACGACGATGCCTTGAATAACGAATCGCAAAGTCACAGCTGGCAATCTGATCATGAAATTGCCGACAGCAGTACTGATACGGTGCTTGAAGAACTTTATTGCGAAACAGAAAAAACCGTAGAAAACCCATTGAAAATTAGCGGTAGACGACTTATAAATATTTCTTATTTTTTAAGTCAACTAAAAGCTTTGAAACATAAAGGTACGGGAAGGACAAACTAGCCAACACTTGTTTTCATTCAAAAGTACTTGTATGTTTATTTTTAGGTTTTGATTGTTCTTTCTTTGACATGACCCCCATCTCTGAAAAAATTGAAGGCCTACGAAGTGTTCTTTCATTCAGATGTGATGTTTGCAATATTATACAGGCTGTAAGGACTGAAAATCCCAATGAAAATATCAATACCAATTCGCTAGCCGTTTTGGGTGCTATATCTATGGGGATAGGATACAGTCAATTATCCGAACTTTTTGCAGCAATGGACATTCCCAATATGTCGAATAAAACATATACGAAATTTCATGATAAAATATCTTCCGCTGTTTCTCATGAAAGTGAAGAATTAATGAAAGCTGCTGGTGAAGAAGAAGCAAAATTAGCAGTAGAATCAGGAGATGTAAACCAAGAGGGCATTCCTGTGATATCTGTAATAGTCGACGGTGCGTGGAGTAAAAGCTCTTACCGTACAAATTACAATGCCTCATCTGGAGTTGTAAGTACCTAATACATATTTTGTATATTTACAGGAATCAGGAATATAGGCAGGTATTTAAACCTTTTTTTTCGTATTTACAGGCTTGCATTATCGGCGCAAAAACAAAAAAATTGTTATACGTAGGAATACGCAACAAATATTGCTACGTATGCGCAAGAGGAACTGATGTTCAACACCACTGTTTTAAAAACTGGAACAGCAGCTCTACATCAATGGAAGCCGATATAATAGTAGAGGGTTTTAAAAAATCTGTAGATACGCATCGTTCAATTTATGGCAAGATAATTGGAGACGACGACAGCAGCGTATACAGAAAGTTGACCGAAGTAGCACCCTACGGACCGACATTTGTTATAGAAAAAATTGAGTGTCGCAATCACCTTCTCAGAAATTATTTAAATAAAATTGCTGAAATAGCTAAAGACACTAAATTTCCTATAGTACTTAGAAAAAAAGTTACCAACGGCGATACTTTATGCAGATTTAGAAATGCTGTTACTAAAGCAATTGAATATAGGAAAAAGGGAAACGAATCATTTTCTGCAAAGGCAAGCTTATTGAAAAACGACATTGTAAATGGACCAAAACACATATTTGGCGATCATAGTGGTTGTGCTGATTATTTTTGTAAAAAAGATAAGGAGGAAGAGGTAATAAACTTTTTTAAATTATTACAAGGTAATGATTTGATATACATTTTTTTTTAGGAAAACATGATACCTGATTTACAAATAAGTGGTCTTCTAGATGTAATTAAAAATATAAACAAGCGGCTTGCAAATAATGCAGGAAGTTTGCTACACGATATGGATACCGATGCAGCCGAAACTTACAACTCCATTGTTGCAAAATTCGTGGGTGGTAAAAGACTTAATTTTTCACTAAAAGGCTCCTACAAAACGAGATGTAAAGCGGCTGGAATTTCATATAATACAGATGGCAACTTCGAATGTATGGTGCTAGATCGCTTAGGTTCTAATGGCACTTGCGAATTCCACTTAGAGAGATTCCTTGATAGGAAAAGAAAAGCAAGAGAATTTCGCAGAAATGGTATGTATTTAGTGTCCTTGTCGAGAACATGAATAAACGTAATGTACTGCTTACAGGCAAGTCAACAAAAAAGAAAGACTTTGCAGCAGCAGACGAAAATTATGGTCCAGAAGCTTGCAACCATGTTGCAGATATGGATGCAAGTTTGTATGCTACAAGCTCTGCAAAATTTTGCACGAACTAGAAGACGTTGACAGAGAAAAAATATTCCAGGAAACGGTTCTTCAATCTAACAGCGAAGTTTGGAAAGCTGACAGGAGAAAACGAATTACAGCATCGACATTTGGCAAAATTTGCAATTGAGAAAAACGACGTCTACTGCAAAAACAGTTGCCTCCTTGCTATATTCGACTTTCTGCGGTACTAATGCCACACGGTTCGGATTAGAAAACGAAGAAACGGCAATCAAGTTATTCGAAGAACAGTCTGGAAAATCAGTGCGAAGGAGTGGGTTAATAATTGATGAGGAACATTCGTATCTGGCATGTTCGCCAGATGGATTAATTGACGACAACGCACTAATAGAAATTAAAAGTTCTGATAAAAGTGGAAACTTGCCACCTGTCGATGCTGTTGTTCAAAAGAAGATCGATTTTGTAAACTCGAAAATGGATTAATACACCTCAAACGAAATCACAATTATTTTTACCAAATCCAGGGCCTCTTGCATATTGCAAAACGGGAACTGTGTTATTTTCTGGTTTATACAAGGGGAGGGTTACATATAGAGGAAATTAAGAGGTACCTAATATTCTAGCTACAGTATACTTTAAGCTATTTTCAAAGTCTGCTTATGAATTATTATTTATTAAAATATATATTTCAGGGATGATACATTTTGGAAAGAAAATATGGAAAGAAGATTGTGTGATTTTTATATAAGCTCTTTACTACCTGAATTACTAGATTCTAGAAGTGTCGACAACAAGAAATAAGAGAGATTTATTTGAACTAAGAAAAAACATGTTAAAAATTCGATTACTACTATTTTTAGTCTTCGACTAATTTATGCCGAATATGCTAAATTAAAAGTTTACGATAAATAATTTCTTATTTTTTACTTCAACGACATCCACGAGAATGTGTTCTTATACCGGGCGGGGACTACATATTTCCAATTATATGTAAAAAGCTTTATGTGATCTCTATCGAACGAATTCGTTACCTAGAAACACAGTTTCATATTTCATATCAATATAGGCAACAGGCTACGTAAATTGTTATTTAATCACTCACTTGCAGTGCGTTTCTAAGTACCTAGGTGTTGAATTTTTCTAACAAAGATTTTTAGTGCAAGCAAATAATGTCCCCACCCGGTATATCAAACTTATATAGAATTTCGGCCTGGTCGAGGTGCACAGGATAACATCTTTATACTACGACAGATTGTTGAAAAAGCGCTGAAAACGAATAAACCCGTCTTTGTCTGCTTCATTGATCTAGAGAAGGCATTTGACAGGATCTTAAGAGAGGTAATATGGGATACGCTGCAGAAAAGGAAAGTACCTGTCGAATTACTTACCGCTATAAAAAGCCTCTACGAGAATACCATAAATTACATAAGAACAGCCAACACACAATCCTCACGGTTTATAACTCAAAACGGGGTGAGACAAGGTGGAATATTAAGTCCCATACTTTTCACGGTGGTTATGGATGAAGTTATGAAACGATGTAAATCTCAGATACGGCAATATCAAGTGGGTTATAAAAATATGCAACCTCAATGTATACGACACTTAGCGTATGCTGACGACCTTCTATTGTTGGGCAACTCTGAAAAAGCACTACAAGAAAACCTGACTGTATGGAAAGCGGCTCTGCTAGAAATGGGTATGCGTATGAATATTACGAAAACCAAGGTAATGGTGTTTTCAAGAGAAAAAATTCCATGCAACGTCAGTGTTGACGCAGAGTTAATCCAGCAAGTAAATACATTCAAATATCTAGGTGCAACCTTCGAGGAAAATAGAAATATGGAGGCAGAGGTGAATGCCAGAATTAGCGCGACCGAAAAATTATATTTTGCACTGAAAGAGGTTTCTAGGGGTACTAAAACTAAAGTGTTCAATGCCATATATACCTCTACTCTAACGTATAGCTGTGAGTCGTGGACATTAACACCGAAACTGCGATCCAGAGTTCAAGCAACTGAAATGAG
This sequence comes from Agriotes lineatus, assembly GCA_940337035.1. Lineage (NCBI taxonomy): Eukaryota > Metazoa > Arthropoda > Insecta > Coleoptera > Elateridae > Agriotes > Agriotes lineatus. The sequence continues at coordinate 36,973 of CALNHX010010523.1, forward strand.
ATACATAAGAAAAATATCAGGAGTGACAAAATTGGATAGACAGAGAAATGAAGTGCTTCGAGAACAACTCAAAGTAAAACCATTACAAACAAAAATAGAAGAAAGCCAGCTGCGTTGGTATGGCCACCTAGCCAGGATACAAGAAGGTAGACTTCCAAAGAAAATATGGGAAACGAAGGAAGGAAGAAACAGAGCTCGAGGAAGACCAAGACAGACGTGACAAGAAGACGTAAGAAAAGCAATATCAAAGAGGGGAGTAGACTGGCATCAGGCGAAGGTGCTAACCCAAGATAGGACCCAATGGAGAAAATTTTGCAAATCAAGCCCGACACCGCAAGGTACAAGGGTTCCGGATTAAGTAAGTAAGTAAGTATATAGGTATCATTTTTTAATTATTGTTGTTGCTATATTTTTGTATTAAACTGACATAAATTGTTAAAATAAATAATGCATTTCTTATTCTTGAAGGGAACAATGTCTTTAATTAATTTTTAGTCACAATTACAGCGGGTATACCGAGTAGGTACCTACTACATTTTTCATTCAATGCTACTAAGCTGCTTATTTTGATGCGATGGATTAACAGTCGCTTTCTAATTCCTTGCACCCTTGCAGCAGGTAGAAGTTGTTTTACCCGTTAGAATCGCCCACTTAGACAATTTATGTCAATTTTTAAGATTGTTTTGAGTAAGATATCAAAAATATGCTTACTTACTTACTTAATCCGTCCTCTTCTACCTTACGGTGTAGAGGGTCAAAAATATGCATTTAGTTGAAACCAATCTATTCATATTATATAACTGTAATCAGGTGTTACATCAACAGTGTGCATTTGGTTTCCTCATTTTTTGAGCATATACAGTGAAATCTCCCATAAGCGGACACGCACGGTGCCAAAGTTTTTGTCCTGTTATTAGAGGCGTCCGCTTAAGGGAAAAATCCATTTTTATGTTTAAAAAAGTTGTATTATGCAAAGGTATACGCGCTAACAATATAGATAGGAATAATAAAATAATTGAAACAAAGTTATGTAATAGTTGTTACAAAATCTAAAATACTCGTTTGACGTAAAGGTTTTTTCTGACTGCTTATTATATTTTCTGCATGTATTTCTAAATATTTTTACAATTTGAATACGTACTTTCTTTACCAAAACATTTAAAATTTTTCACTGTTAATGCTTCCCTGTAGATCTTGATTATATTCTCATAAATTTCTAAATCGTCATCGTTTTCTAATTCTGTCAACTGCACATCAATGGCAGCTGATTTACCTGAAATCATCTTCTAGGGTTATTTCCTTGTCAATGTTTACAATTCGTCAGGGTCGACGTCTTCGATTTCTGGAATATTCCTATACAGTCCAGCTATTACCGATAAGGATAAATCGTCCTCTGGTCGAATTGATTACAGTGGCGTAACTTGATACCCGCAGACACCGCGGTCGCGGGGGGCCCTGAGCCTAGTTTTCTATTCTTTCATTCCATAAAAGCAAGCAGGAACAATTCTTCCTATTTTTATTTTTATCATAATGGGCTGCCCACGCAAAAGGCAAAGTAGTTTTGAATTGCAGGCCTCTAAAATCAAGCGACATGGATTGTTGTGTAATAATATCGCGCATAGGGTAATGAAAGTGTCGAATTTCCTGCAGTCGTAACGCTGATTTGAGTTGACTTAATACCGCCCGTATTGCAAAAGAATTCTATATTTTAACAACATGATCATTAAATGTTGGATTTATGGCATTAGTTGGGCCTGCATTTTGAAGTGTCCGTACAAGAGAGATTCACAGTCTAAAAATTGTCGAAAAATGGTGTCCGTGTCCGTTTAAGAGAGTGTCCGTTTAAGAGAGAAAATTTTATTAGTAAAGTTAATGCAAGCAAGTTGGTTCCCAACAAAATGTCCGTGTAATAGAGGTGTCCGCTTATTAGAGGTGTCCGGTAAGAGAGATTTCACTGTAAATTGATACTGCAATTATATAAAATACACAAATTGGCTTCTATAAATAATATGAATTTTTTTTTCAAAAACTAATGTCGCTCTGTTGATTAAATATCATTTAACATTAATATGAAATAGCGAGCCCCTGTTAAAAATCATTTTTCTGGGCTGTATCTTGCTCAACAGAATCTGATTTTATTACAAAATTTCTACAGTATGGTGGGTTGCCTATCCTCTCTCCTTAGCCGCCTTAATTATTTTAAATTATTGAATATATACAGTCTGTTTGATTTTAGATGTCACAGCAGATATATTGGCTATTGTTAGAGACATGACAAAATGTTGTCGAATAAAAGTTGTTCTACATTTAATTTTCTATTGTGTGCCATAGCCAAAAAAACAATTGAGCATTAAATGTGTTAGATGTAGCAAATACATTCAAAATTTTAAATGGAACGTACCCAATTTTATTACATATTCTAAAACTGTAAAAAATCTCTTTACAACGAT